>JAMKCH010018833.1:0-22988 GCA_023653785.1 Ophioderma brevispina
AAGACCTGAGCGCAAAAAGTACTTAAGTCCAAATTTGTTGTTTTGAGTTACAGTCCTTTGAAATTTTAAAAATATTGTAGGAATTGCATGGAAAGAGATTTAAATTTAGCATTGTCATAGGAAACATGACTTGGGATGATGTGGGAGAAAAAAAATGTGATGCAGGCAATTGATTACGAGATAAATCAATGTATCGATTTTGGACTTAAGTACTTTTGCGCTCAAATTTGAGTAACGCACGGTTTTGATGGCTCAAAAACATTCCAGATTTCTTAACATTCCTAAAAGTGGAAAAACAATCTCTAACCCTCCTTACATGAGTGACTTCAACCCGGGAAGTGTGATGCGGGCAATTAACTAACGAGATAAATCAATAAATCAACACTGGACTCAAGAGGAGTAATGCACAGTTTTATTGCTAAAACATCAGATTTTCTAGAATTCCTAGAAAGTGGCATAAATAATAATAAAAAGTAAATTTGTTATACATTTTTAAAAAAAAAAAAGGACCGTATTTTTAACTTGATATCCTGTTATCTGTCTTAACTCATTAATCACATTTAATACAGAAAAAATCCAACGCAATCAAACACACGATTCATATTTACATTATTTTATCAAATTTATTTGTTTTTCAAGAAATTTAACAAATCAGCTAATTTAACAATGAGTATAAATAAAATACGTCAATAAACCCTCCACAGCAGAGATAAATTACCCATATACACCAACAGTTAATCCTCATTGCATGGGTTACTATAACCCGGGAAGTGGTCCTGTCCACGTTCTCTATCGTATCCACAACCCAATGACACTATTATACAATATCAATATTTCTGAAACAAAGCCATAGATAGTAATTTAGGTATTTTTCTATCTTTTAAATCAAACTTATATCGAACTTCGTTGTACCAAATCTACAACACCAAACACCACTGCAACAAATGACTTCGTTTAAATTAAAAAAGACAACCATCGCTTTAGCGAGGATGTTATTACTTTATTAAAGGAAATCCCTCTCTTCTAAGAGAATCATATAACCACAGACTATGTCGCGCATCAAAGGCAATTATTTTCACTCTACTTTTTATGTAAAAAGAAACAGAACAAGACCGAGAATGTCTCTGAAGCTGTGAATGAATGAATAGCATGTGATGATTTGAGGTGGGGGAGTTCAAACTTGGTTTGAGCACGAAAGAAAAGCAACAAAAAATAGTTATTTTACTGTACATCTTATACTGGTATTTTATTCTCATGTTGTTCGTTGTTCGTGTTCGTACGTACCTCCTACAACACCATACCAAGGCTTATCAAAAGACTAAGTTTTCATCATGTTCATACAGTGACAAGAGAGTGTTTGACTTTTACATGAAAAAATACAGTAATTTACAAACCAATTCATCCCGAAAGAGTACTGGTTGAAGCTGCCCCGATGACGCAGTGACGATCCTTGTTGTAGGGCCTATTTTGTATGATTCGCTAAGCTATAACTCTTGCAACATGCTAAAATATAATCATGTCTCAGAAGTTACGAATTTGCGACCACGCTCACATTGTAGGAAGGCACTCTGACTCTGTACGCGGCATATTAGTGCTGTATGGCCTCGCATAAACAGAAGGGTATTTGCGTGCGAATCCACCAAATCAGAACTATACTTTCCGAATCACCGGTTTCGTTCTCATCAAGTCTTCATTAAATAGTAAATTTGTTGTTTCGAAAAAGCATGAAAGACGGCTTATTTCAGCTATGAAACGCCGGTAAGCGATATCCAATATAGCCGACTTCAAAGTTGAATTGGTTGAATCAGGCGGGTGACACTGTCTAGAAATGCCCATAGACGATTTCGATATCAATAGTGATAACGCCACCAATTTCGATAAGCTATCTAATTAGCTAATAATTTATGCAGTATGACGTATGACTAGAGATGACGTAGCGCCACAACGTCACGTACGACCCGCGATTCATATCCTACAGACCTTATGTAGTATGTCTCCACTCTCTTGATCGAGTGTCCTATCCCGATTTATTTAGGGGCACTGGTTGAATCTTGCTCGTTTCACCGCGCAAACCATTCAATTGGCGCCTGTAACAGATCAAGATTAGGTCTTTTGTGCCGCGGCGTTTCTAGTTGTCATCGCACCAAAACGGTTAGTGTAAAAGGCAGAAAAGCAGAATGGGCAGAATGAACAGCATGGGCAGAATGAACAGCATGGGCAGAATGAACAGCATGGGCAGAATGAGCAGAACGAGCAAAAATCAAAACGAGCAGATTGAGCAGAAAAGCAGAAGGAGCAGAATGGGAAGAAAAGCAAAATCGGTTGAATGTGCAGAAAATCAGAATGAGCAGAACAGCAGAATGGGCAGGCAGAAAGGGCAATATTTTGATGAGAGGGGATGGTCAATACGATCATACCCCTATGTCGACGCCTGTTTGACCAAAATAACCTCATATTTTACCAAAATAGTTTAAAAATGGCAAATTTCCACGCGCTTTGCGCGCATTTTGTTCTACTTACAATTACATTTAACGATTTTAAGTTCTAAATGGCAATTTTTAGCGCGTTTTGCGCGCACATGTACTAGTAACGGATCGTGTCAGCAAACCCTTTTCATTAATACATTTTCATCAACCCGGGAATCCCATGTAAAAAAGAAACTAACGCCACTGAAGGGCAGGATTAAGGTCCGTTCATACTTCACTGCATTGTAGTGCAGTACTGCAATGCAGCCTACCGAAATCGTTATTGCAATCACTTGCAGTGTGCAGCAACGTAATGCAGTACTGCAGCAAAGTTAAATTTATTGTGATACATCAAGATGTAGTAGGGTTTTGTTTTTAATTTTTTGTTTTATTTTGATGTTTACCGCCCAAGCCCATCATACCTATTACAGCACGGAAAAATGCACTTTCTCGTTGATTTCGCCAGGCGACCCTCGCTTATAAAATGATCATTTTACATCCAAGAACATCGTCATGCATGTGCTTTATGCGGAAAGTTTATAGTCGCAATAATTGGGCAGGTTTTTTGCAGGTTTTCAAAATGGCTTCCAAAATAGCATGGGCTATAGCATGTTCGTAGTTGCTATGACGAGTGCGACGTATTTAACACAATAGTAGTGCACAGTTGTAATATTTTAATTAGCATGGAACTTTGACCTCGGTAAGTGCGAAAAAAGCGTCCAGAGGCCTTGATTTAGATGCAAAACAACGCATTAATTAGCCTTTTGTTCATATTATACCACGAATTCTCTTCCTTTGTTTGGAATAAATTGAACTTCATGTGAGCAATTTATAAAACAAAAAAGCAGTGTCGGGTCGCTAGCAGTTGAGAATGAGGTAAGTGGCAATATTCCATCTCAGATTAGAAATCAAAATGCAGGCGAACCAACCCCATTTGATGCTAGCACTCCTTGTGGAAGCCAACATGGCCGGTCGAAAAACCACATGTTATACAAAGCTATTTTGCCTATACGATAAAATGCATCATTTCCTAATTACGCGATGGAACACATTTAGACACATCGATGCCTAAAGCACCGAAAACCAATTGCAGACTTTGTTCGGCCCCAAACCAAAATAAAAAAAAAAGTTCTTACATACAGGTAACTGGAACTGCAGGAATATTGATGAAACAGCTTGTTAACGCCACACATGACTTGAATCTTGAATAATAATCCACTTGCAGCTACTTAGAGCTAAACTTGGATGGTGCCGGTCACAAGCAGGTGATGTCACAAACAAGGGTTGGTGAAGGAGGAAATAAACCAAACCAATTCCAACTAAAGACTCAACAAAATGAGGGTGCACTACATATGGGAACATGGTGACATCTACAGGAGTCTGGAGCCTGGTGTAGGAAGCATTACCACGATGGCAGGCATGGCAGCTTCCTTAAATGCGGCTACAGTTGGAGATAAAACATGATTCCACACACGGATTGAGCGAGGATGAAATGACACCTTGTAGGAATCAATGGTTACAAAGGGAACATTGTATTTGAGCTCGTGGTCATAGCGTGAGAAGTAACTTGCAGGCTGGATACAAGGTGGAAAGGACATACTTACCAGGTTGTAATGTATCTTGAAGATTTATAGATTAAGAGCTAGGAGTCGGCGTGCATGAAGGTGTTCCCATCTTACAAATGAGAGGAGTCACATGGGTAGTTCGACGGTAATCTGCATAGATGAAACGGGCAACAGCACGTTCAACTTGCTACTACTCTAGATGTAGTATGGGGGTTCCATGTCTCAGATGCATATTCTAAACGTGGCCGAATTAAGGACTCATAAGCTCTTTTCTTGATTTACTTCGTACATGGACCTAGAGTTCGAAAGGCCGAGAGTTTGACTGCCATTTTTTGTGATATTTTGGCAGTGGGTATTCCAAGAGAGATCAGATAATGTAACACCAACATAATCATGATGATTGATTCTATCCAAAACTTGTCCAAAGAACTGGAACAGACTTGGGGTTTCTTCTTGGTAATGCTGAGGATGGCACACTTTTTCACATTGAATTCCATCAACCAATCCGTGGACCAAGTTGAAAGTTTCTGAAGATCGTCTCGTAAGATGCTATAGTCTTCGGATGTGTGATTTTCCCGATATACAATGCTGTCATCAGCAAAAAGGCGTATACTAGATGTTCTCTTGGATGTCATTAATGTAAAGAACAGAGAGTGCCGGACCCAGCACAGATCCCTGGTGAACTCCAGAGGTAACATCAACCCATGTGGAGTGTTGGCCATTGACTGAGACTGCTTGTTTCCGGTTAGGTGTGGAGCCCTTGATGCCGTAGAAGTGGAGTTTGGCAGACAATTGACGATGTGAAACTTGTCAAAAGCCTCACTGGAATCCAATTGTATAACATCAGTTTGACCACGGTGTTCAAACGTAAGAGCATGAACTCCTATCAGTCAAAATAATATTAAAATACTTTACAGGACGGTTATAAAATACTATACAGAAACACAACGCAAACTTGTTTGGTCATTATTAACGCTTTGGAAACATCTTAAACCATGCCTATGATTTCGAAGTTGCTAAACTGAAAGGAGATATCCCACCCAATATTACATGGGCTGGATATATACTTTGAATACGCAAATCCTACGCAAAGCCGCACGGAACCGTCTTTTTAAAAGAAGGTTGCGTGCGGCTTTGCGTATTCAAAGTACACGCGAGAAAAAGACATCAACAAATTTATCAGTCTGAGTTGGTGCAGTATCATATTTTTGCCCTTTTCGTGAACGCTCGTAAAGGCCACACGGTTCATCGTGCAGTGTGCATCTTAGATTTCACTGAAAGGTATTCTGCATTTGTTTTCTCTTATAAAAGCGTCTGTACTATATTAGGATGAAGAATTTAAAATAATAAAACAAAAAACCCGTCTGTTTTTGAAATCATTTTATCCAGGTAGCACACCTCTAAATAGTTCTGGTGAAAAATGTGGGATACCTTTCACTCAAATTCACAATGCTGTCTTTCTCGCTGTCTTTTTGGCCTAGTGTGTCGTATCTAGGTTACTCTTTTGATTGACGAATTAAATTTGGTGTCAAAATGTAACCCGGAGTGTGTGTGATTTAGGACTACATGACTCGCAAACTTACTTTGATGAAAAAAGGGCGGTCAGCGCACGCCTCGTAATGCGTTCTGACGATATTTTGAAAGTACGGAACACGCGTTGACTAGACTAGCTTGCCTCGTATAGGTAGGCTTGCTTGCCTCGTCTAGACTGGACTAGGCCTAGGCTAAACTAAGCTATGGCCTAGCATCATTTAGCCTTGCATAGGCTAGCCTCGTCTAGTAGGCTACAGTTCTACACGGTCTACCGGGCGGGCAAGGCCTACCCTAGCTTGCCTCGTCTAGCCTAGCCTCGCTACAAAGGCTGTAGGCCTAGCCTAGGCCTACCGCCTAGGCTATATTAGAATTGAGCACGAAAGGCTTAGTCTGACGTGCCTGAGGTCATAAGTGATGGTATCTTGAAAGGACATCAGAGGGCATTTTATACATTAACACGAATGTAGATACTTAAGCCAAAAGTACAATGTTCCTGGAAACAAACTTCCAAATGTTTACAATCAATATACATATATGTATATTGTTCTGTAAAATCGGGTGTTAATTACCTGTAACGGTGAAGGAACAAGTGCCTGTGTTTCCATCTTTATCCTTTAATGTATAAAGAACCTTGGTTGACCCTATCTCAAATTGGTCTCCAGACCAATGGCTTTGCTCTACAGAAGAGATATTTGCAGGATGTTCGGCGATGGGTTCATTCCAAAACACATTTTTCGAGCTGGAGTCTTTTGGAGCCTCCACTTCGATGGGCTGGGGGCAGAATTTGATGGCTACAGCTGGATTCGAGGATGCTGTAATTGGTGATCAAAGCAAATGAAAAAAAAAACACATCAGCACAATGAATGCAACTAACTTGAATGTGTAAAAATTGCAATATACCGTAAAATCGTGTCTACAAGTACTGGTGCCTGTATTCGAACCATGTCGAAAACCTGAGGAGAGGAAAAAAATTGATTAGCGCCTCTAACTGATAAGGTGGGTTTTGGCACGCTCTTCGTGTGAAAGTTGTTATCATCGCAATAGATTCCATGAAACACCACGTCCTTAATCATTTACATAAAATCTTCCTTACCCCACGGGAGCAATACCAAAGTCATAATAGGCCACCTGTGTTATTCGAACATTTCTGGAATTCAATGGTATGTTACATAGCTGGATAGCTTGCCCTTTTTTTGTGCAGTGTACCGCGAGATGACCGACATACTGACTTTTGTGCTCAATTAATGATTGATAATTGAAGTTTCAGGTTTGCTGTACTAGGCCATGATGCCAAAGCGAAAAAGATGCTCGGATAGGGACCAAGGTGGCGCACCCCTGGGAAGTACATAATTCTTCCGAAATAACTCTAAAATTATAGAAATCAGTTCTACGTGTGTTCTCACATCTGGTATGTGCACATTATCGAGAAAATTAATTAAATGTCATCTCAATTTCTGCCCTGAATATCAGTGGCTACCGGATGTACACCATGATTCATTGACTCGAACAAATAATGGGGGCTATTGATAAGTAAATCCGCTCGGTATGTAGAAGACCAAACACTTCACAGATTCCTTTTTTCATCTGGAACTGCAGAGCCATTGATATTATCCATGCAACTGAAAAGATTGCAGGTTTTATACCATCACCCCGATTTAGATTCAGTTATTTTTCATGACGTGGAACACAAATTATCTGTCCTCTTTCACGAATAAATAAAGTTAGAGGTTCTACTGTGTGTTCAATTTTCTTTGACCCTATATTTCCTCCTTTATTCGAAAGGGAAATGAAGGTGAACAAAGCTCATGAGAAAAAAAATGTTTGGCAAACTGTGACCCCATCCATTTCTATGCAATTTATTGCATTCAGAGCAGAAATCGAAAATCATTCACCTATATGAAATGCTGGTGAACCGGTGCCGAACAAACTTTTAATTGAATAGAAAAGAGGTCCTGTATTAACATGATTAAGTTATGGGTGTTGGTTCTGCACTAAGATGTTAGGTCATAGCTTTCCAATCAAAATTTCTTTCATGATTTTGCTCATCATCGTTTCCTTCTTGAATAAATGATAAAATATACGATCAAAGTTATTGAACTCCCAGCAGAAGTTTGAGTTTTATTTTCTTCGTGAATGAAGTTGTAGCTCAATCTAAATCGGGCGGGTGAAAACAATTAAAAGCTTTTAACGTCATGGACAATAACAATGGCTTTGCAGTCCCAGAGAATCTGAAGTCCGTTGTCCTATTCATAACGGGCGGATTTACTTATCAATAGCACCATTATTTGCTGGAGTCAATGGAACGTGGTGTACATCCCTTGGTCACTGATATTCAAGGAAAAAAAGGAGATGACATTTAATTCATTTTCAAGAAAATGTGCACATACTAGAAGTGAGAACACGCGTTGAACTGATTTTGATAATTTTAGACAATTTATTTTAGCAAAATCATGTACTTGTTAGGGGTGCGTCACCTTTGTAAACGCTATGAGATCTGCCGGCCAGCCTATACGTGTTTTGTTGTAAGATGCAGTGGTTACATGGAATTTACTGGCGATGTTATAATCCGTCGATGTTATAATCCTATTTCATCTATTGTATCACCATAATAATAGAATTCTAATTGAACCATCGACAAGATTTAACCAAACAAGTCCATCACTTCCTGGTTAGAGTAGAAAGTAAAGGAAGAAGTCCACATTGCAACTTCATGCACGGTGTTTAGGCACGAACTTAGGTCACCTCTAGTACTTTTCCGAAGGTATGGGCATTGAATGAGGGGCATGTGCAATGCGTGGAAATTTAAATCGAGATTAAAATTCCACGCTACGTCTAGTAGCGATGTTGCGGCTCCCATCGTACGGTAACTCCATACAATAGGCTTCTTTACAAGTTAGCTGCTGCGCCTCAAAAGCGGCTCAAAAGAAGCCTATTGTATGAGTACCGTACGACGGGAACCGCAACATCGCTAATGAAACATGTAGTCCGATAGCAGAGAGAAACCAATTCTATGCTTAATGAAAGCATTCAAGTCAACGTAAGCGCATTTGCAGCTACAAAAACAATATAGCTCTCAAAACATTCTGACTAATCGCATTTGCTTCAGTGGTATTCAATGTAACAGGTGAGTTGAATGTTACTGACTTTGAGCGCCCGTGTTTTGGATACAAAGAACACACAGTCTTTGAAAATGATGGCAATACGAAAAGCAAATTCGCTCATGAAACAGGTGAATCTGGCCACATGTTTTCTTTTTCTGGCCCTATCCCAACTAATCGGCGCTGTCCAAAACTTTTCCTCTGGTGACACGATGGGTTGAATCTAGTATAGTATGAATTATTTTCCAAATGCTTTTTTGTGAGCTTGTTTTGGTTTGGACTTCGTTGTTATGTATATTTTTTATTTCTCCTCTTTTTTAATATGGAAAAGGAAAGGATTGTCATTTTATTTCTTTGAGGAAAAAGACTCTTCCTTAAATACTTTAGGAAATGTAAAAAAAAAATGTTGAAACAATAACAAAGTTCTTTGTGATAATATATGGGGATTTTGGGACTTTTTGTTCTTCGTTTTGGAATATGATAAGTGCATTGACTGCAGTGCTCCAACTAGTGGAGCGGTTTGGACTGCAAAATGGTCGACAACCCTCCCCTCGGTACAACAAAACGCAACCACTTCTATTCGAAAGACTATAATAATAAATAATTTTAAAAAATGATGGTTGTGTTCAAAAACTTTGGTGGCAGGGGTGTTTTTTGGGTCAAAAAATCACGTTTTCCTTAAAATCTTTTTTACCACATGTCACCACAGCGAGTATTACCTGAACCCTTTATGCAATGTATAAAACCTATATCAATAACAAAAAAGATACCATAAAAAGATTGTAATATTTATTTTAAAAAAAATTTAAAAAATAATTTCGCTTAATTTGCAGCCTAAAATGCATTTTCGGCCTATAAATCATCCCTGCCACCAAATATTTCAACCACAACCATCATTTACTTTTTATTTATCCTTAAAATAAAGGTGGTTGTGTTTTGTTGTACCGAGAGCGGGGTAACTCGAAAACTAGAGCACTTTTCAAAGCTCGGCCACTCCGTTAAACACGGTGTAAAGTTTGCAATGAAAGCTTAGGAATAGAAACCTATGTTCACTTTACTTCGAACATCATGTAATGCATATGTATTTTTAAAATTATCCCGGCCGTAAAGTAACCAAAGCGACGGTGAGTCCGTCATGAATGGCGGCTAATTAAGCTTAACGGATTATAACATCGAATGATTCTAACATCGGCAGTTTTCCCGTTATATGAACCTCTTTTGTCCATGGTCAATAATCGGTTGAGTTGACTGTCCGTTCGGAACTATAATCATGTGGGTACGCTTTTCGCGACTGTGGTCGAACCCAACAACGACTTTTCTTTGTTCGGAAATCTCAGACAAAGAGGCAATCACAGTCAATCAGGAGGTCACGCCAACATGCGTTATTTTCTTGTACACGAGAAGACAATACAATCGCTGTGACCTCAATAGTTGGTCGAAAACGCTCTGGAAAATGTCCTGATTTGAGGTCCAAAATACCTGGATTCATTATAAAATCATGTATTATTATTGCGGAATGTCAACTGCATATCTAAGTTGGTCTAATATGCCGTGAAAAGATGTTTGGGGGTTAAAACGACGAATTAAAAGAGACGAATTTTAAGTTTTGAAAAAGCGTGGTCTCTGAAGTTATAGAAATCCCACCAAATTTTAAAGCATCCCAAATCATTAATTGAATTGTGTGCTACAAAAAGTATGTGTACGTGTTACTCTATCTCTTTTAAGAAAGCGAAGACCATGGAAAATGTATAACCTTACATTTACTGGCATCGTGGAATTGAATTCTCATAATGCTATAACGTGGGCCTGGTTTCCATCGATTTTAACTGCAGACGTGTGAGCTACGTGTGCAGGGAATGTGGACAATGGCAAGGTCGTTCGCCTATTGTATTTGTGAAAGCCCATGTAAAATTACCCTGTCCAACAATTTTTAGTGTGAACAATAGTACTTGGGTGACCTGCCGACTAACTGATCAAGATTTTTTCGGAACTAGGGATAGATGCCATGTGTTGCGTCTGGCCAAAAAAAAAAAAAAAAAAAAAAAAAAAAAAAAAAAAAAAAAAAAAAAAAAAAAAAAAAAAAAAAAAAAAAAAAAAAAAAAAAAAAAAAAAAAAAAGGGGGGGGGGGGGGGGGGGGGGGGCATGATGGGTATAGACATGTGCCAATCCTAAATGCAAGGATATCTCATCTTTAATGAAAATTCCTTGGGTTATTTGTTGAAGGCATGCTGAAGGCATTTCAATGTACTGGTACATGTCTTGAACTGTTTTGATGTTGCACATAAGTTTGTGTTATGTTTCTGTGCTTGGAGAATGGTTGTTGTTGATGAAGGATTCTGGTGGTGAGAGGATGCATTACCCATACGGGGAATGCATCCTCTCACCTACTGATTTTGATGTTTTTCATCATACATCATCATGATAATATTTGCTTAGTGTATCGCCAGCTTTCACCACCCTTTGGTACGGTATTCACAATACTTTTCGTCTTGTAAGAGGTGTATTTATTTGATACGGTCCGATCCGGCCTATAACACGTATTTTTCGAGAAAAAAAATAAAACAAAATCTAATTAGTATTTTGAATATCATTAGTGCCTAAAATTATTAATTATAGGAAGATCAAAGAGGAAGGAAAATAATACGCCCCGTGTGGGGGTCGAACCAGCATCGCAGGGTCTCGGGTCCAGGATTTAACCGACTGCGCCACGCGGGATTTTTTTTGTTTGTGTTGAAAATAATAATACTTAAACCTTACCTACTAAATTGTTTTTTTTTAAATGCCAAAAATTTCTAAATTTACACTTTTGCGTAGCGAATAATGATTCGATTGTAAAATCTAAACAGTTACTCCAAATCGGTCAAATTTAGTATCAATTTGAAGAGAAAAGATTGTTGGGTGACGTTTCCGAGCATCCGAATGCTTCCGAAGACGGCTTCCGAAGACGAAGAAAGAACGCGCGATAAATCATGTGATCTAACATGTGATGCTCTATGACGTTCATCGTGACGTCACGGGTCATTTAAATAAATCATAAAATTCACTTTTTGGCTCAGATGTATGCTGTTTCGTATGTTTTTCAGCGTTTCCAACCCTGTTGAAACCATTATAAGGCGTTCCATGCGATACAATGTTAAAATGTTGGCTACATTATAGATATCTGGGGCATTTTAGGTCATTACCTGGTATTTTACTACGAAAGTATTGAGAGAGTTCCGCCAAAGGCAAAGGGAACATTGCGTCAAGTGAAAGGGGGAAGATTTCACAATGACCCAAGTTGACTCGGGGAGCTGATAAAAAAACCCACTGAATGCGGCAAATTGTTTAGATTGATTGACTCTACTGATTTCTAAAAGAAGGTTGCTCAATTTAGTAATCCGATTACCCATGGTTACTCTCATTTACTAGGCAATTGTTTGGAAAACTGCAAGGGCCGCTTGACTGGACCTTTCAGGTAATCTGTTCAACCACCTCACGCTTTGATAACAAAAGGCGGCAACGTGATATGGTCTTTGAAGCTAGTGTGTTGTGGGTCATCTTATCTCCTCTGTCCATGCTCTAACAGATATTCGCTGTAGAGTGCAACGTGATGGATTCGTTGCCCCAACAATCGGGCAAACAAATCACAAGGACTCTAAAAAAATTCATTGCATAACATGTGTCCTTTGCCCCTGGGAAGTTAGGACTGATTGCGGGGGAAACCAAATCCGATTACGTGCAAACTCTACAGGCGAATTAAGCTTTAGCTTGGCTTACACCTGTTAGGTCAGCTATGTCATTTGATGTTCGTGGTTTAAGGGCAAGGGTTTGCAGGAATGAGTGTACTAAATATAACTAACGAGCAGATGTGGCGTCATTTTAGGTAGACGTGTTTCAGATAGAAGTCCCATGGATGCAGAATAATTGTATTACAATTATTCAGTCATGCGCTATATGAATTTGTGCAGTAGCGCTTGACGGACATGAAGGCAAATACTCATTTAACATCCACGTAACTTACTGAAACGTTACCCGAATGGTAGCTATCTGCAGAATATCTTGTCCGGTTTGTTCCGACAATCGTCGAAGTTTCTTTTTTTCAACAATTCTTTTTGAAATTTTGGAATTCATTTCTTTAGAAAATATATTGGGCATAGAACACAACCTGACAAAATACACAAAATAAAGTAATCAAATCAGCTTATAGCCAAAATATTACAAAAGACAAAAATAAACATGATTTTTTCTTAACGTTGATTGTTTCCGTTGCTATTGGAAATAAGCTCCCTATATACTTACAATTCAAAACCAAAAGTAGTTATATGCCATCTGAAATAAACGCCCAACACGAGAGAAAACCAAAACAGGAAACATATCACATCATAATTCCAAAACAAAAGCGACGTTTACTACAGACAGGGAGGGTGAATGGTGTAGTTAACTTGCTTCATTTCCGATGCCATCGGAAGACGGCGTTCTATTGACAAAAACTGTTCGCGTATGGCGGCGGTGCTTATGAGATGGTTCATTCGTATGGCGGCGGTGCTTTATGAGATGGTTACAGAGTAGTAAAGCAAAAATAGTTTCTCGGTAAGAATAAGTAATTTCTTAAGAAGTGGAAGTTTTGATTAATGGGAAAACCAATCACAAAACGGGTCTAAATGTTAGGAGTTGTAGCAAAATATTCTAAATATAATCGCCAGAATCTTTCAGTCAAACACAATTGCTGCAAGCTTTTTTTCCTTTCGATAGCTAGAAACATAAAGAGATAATCCACTTTGGCTACTTTCCTCCTGATTTTATTGTCTTTATGAAGTCTATGGCTGGTTTTAACAATAGTGTAACAATTGTTATCTTTGAAGTGGGGTGGTTGAAAAGTAAAATTTATGATGGTTTTTAGTTAGGGCAGAACGTTATTTTATTTTGGACTAAATTAGACAATTTGTTCTTTTACGTAGTTTTAAAAAATATGTATATCAGTTATCTACCTCTCTACTCAGAGCTAAACATTTGCTTAAAGAAATGGGGCCATATTCTCAAAGTGATGGTTATAATAAACGGTGGTTAGGCCTAAACTATGGTGAGGCTCAACGCCACAGTTTAAAAAACCGCAGGTTACATATATTAACAAGGTCGTTAGCTAACCACGATATTTAAACGCCGTAAAATATTCTCCACCGAACTGTGTCTTATCTTCGCCTATAATATTACGTGCAGGTCAACAATAATTATGTCAAATGATACCTTCCGTAGTTTTACTGCTACGCATAAAGTCCAGAGAATGTTCCGTTTATGCAATGAAGCTTTAGAATTTGCTCAGGGATGGATAGAAAACACCCGGGCCTGCTGTACTGCTATAACAGTCCAATACCGCAAAAAAAAAAAAAATTAAAAAAACATGACGGACTCTTGTAGCAGATACACACGAGCAAAAAATAGAAGCATATGACAATTACAGGAAGAAATCAACTAAGGACTTAGAAAAAAAGATAAGAGAAATAGAGAAGAAAGACAACTGGTTTAACAACCAGTATCACATATAGCTGAAAATACCAGGCACTGAAATGGTGCAGTTAAAACACGGCCTTAAACTACCCCCGACCGAGTCGTAAGTTTAACAACGTTTTGGACATATTTAAACGATGTTCGGCTAAAGAATTAACATCGTTAAAGTAAACATTCTTTGAGAATTGCGTTTATTTTAGCCGGTGTTTAAATTGCGATTTAACATTGATTAGCGTTAAAAAACATCGTTTGAGATACGGGCCACAGTTGTTAAACGCCTTCTTGGAATATGAGCCACTACGTGGTTTTTAATTAGGAAAGAGGGAGCAGTAACATTAAGCAGCAGTAATGTTTGATGAATTGCCGACAAGATTTTTTTTTTTTTTTTTAATTTGATCTTAAAATGTTTCATTTTCCAGAAAATTAATTTAATTTTCAGCGGCTTCAATCGAGAATCCATATAAGCTTGTGAAAAAACAACCTCATTTAACCGACACGTTTAAAATCGATTGATTGTTATTATAATGTTGTTATATAATAAGCAGTATTGTGACCTTGATTCCGCAAGACTATTGATTATCACAAAACAAGACTTTCTGCTAGATCTGGTGGTGCCAATAGAATGTGTATTAGATTAAAGGTCCGGTCCGATAAAATGCAAATAGAATTGATGTGGTTTGTGTCAAGTCTACAATGAGGGCGAGAAAGCATTCAATATTTGGGTTTGGTGGATGACATCATTATGACTATTTGAATTTTCAGAGAGTAATAGAAAATTCCAGGTGACTGGGTGTGAATCTATTCCTGGCACTGTAACGGAAAATCAATAGTTTTCACTAATGATGTCACTGGTATGATTCTTTTTTGTGCCCTGTCTATTTGAATGGAATTCCCCGTAAAGATTTGGCTAGGTTTATCATCTCATTTCCTGGGACTTTAAGACTACCAATCAAAAGGTGTGTTGCTTTTAATGGGCTTTGGAATACCCCGTGAAACTTAATCGTTCATAAGATTTGAAATTAAGAGATGTAAGATGCACTATAAAATCGGTGTAATAAAACAAAGTTAATAAAGTTTCGACACATACCGTAACATTTATATTACGAAGATCAGATTTTTAAAATTCTATAAACCGTTTACTCAAACAATGATTCTTTCATGTTCTCACAACAGTGCAATGTTTTGGGCCATAAAAAAAGATCATTACGGTTATTATTTATATTTTGTAATACACAAAAAGTTTTTACAAGTTTAAAGAGCTTCAAACGTGTACGTACTAACTTGGTTAATACCTTCAAATTGACCGTACTACTACCCAATTACAGAACTAGTTTTTAAAGATGAATGACACACTAGGTGAATCATAATCCTGTTCTCACCCGAACTAAGACAACAAATGAAATTTAAAATGCTTCGTCATTTTCAGTCGAAAAAAGGTAAATACATGAACATTTTGGGGAAATTTTTTAGTATTTCTCCTTTCTGTCTGACCTTTCATATCCCAAAAAGCTTGTGTAAAATCTAGTTCTAACACTTAACATTTGTCATCCATGTATCATTATTTGTAACATTATCAGATTTTAGTTTTTTGCCTGTAATAATAAAGGGTTTTTACATGTTTAAGACTTCCGCCAAATCTGATTGTTTTTTACAAAAAGGTGAATAGTAGGAGTTTGCTTATTATTGGGGGACAAAATCACTTTCTGTACATTTTCCCTGTTAGGGCCTACAAAATGGGGTCTACTAGTGTCATATCCAATTTGCCCGCTTTTCATATTTTTCTAAATTTCCAAAAAGAAGTTCTACTTTATGGAGTACACACCATCGCGTATGACATTTCTCAATTTCGCTCCTTGAACCGAATACGATGGGCATATCGCACGCGCTTCGGGTTTCTAGACTCTCGCGACCTCACTTTTTTCTCTTACATTCTTCTGGTTCTTCCATATTCATTAGCAAGCTTGCCCTAGGGCAAAATTCCATAATGGTAGCCGATGATGTTCCGGGAGGTATCCACAATACAAACAGAACACTCAAGGGTTATAGTTGTGGTGGTGGTGATGATGGTGGTAGTAGTGCAAAGTGTTCACAAATATATATTTTGCTGTAAGATAAAACATAAGATAAGTTTCATTCGTTTAGTCCATCAATTTGCTATGTCCATTTTCATGAGTGCGCCTAGCGACCGTCGGACTTTCCCTCAATGCTTCCATTAGTGAAGAGTTAAGGACATGGTATATGTACACTAGGAAATTCATTTACATTTCCTTGAAACATCGTCTAACCCCGGGGGGGGGGTGGTGGTTACCCCCCCCCCCCCCAACGGATGATCCCCTGTCGCCAAAAAGCAAACGAAATGATCTAAGGCTTTTATGTAATTGTAAGTTTACCTTTGTGGTCATTTAGCGAAAAATGGAAGTACCACCTTCAGGGAGGCCAGGTTGGCCCGTCAAGTCGGAAGGTACGGGGGGGTTGCCACCTTCCTATTCCTTTATGTGTAAAATGGGTGAACTTTGATGTTACGTTATGATGCTACTGTAAGTAAATACTGACAAATTGTATTTTTTTCTTATTTTTTAGAGTAATAAATGTTGTTATGGCTACTTGGCACCCATCATGCCAAAAACTACCAATTGCTGGCATGAATGGCAAAAATGGTAAAAAATCCTTGATTTGGGCGATTTGCGTACAATTTGCTTAAAACTAGCTCTCAGTTAATGACGTCACTATGACGTCATATGGTTATGTGATTATGAAAACTTGATATATTTCTACTTGATTTGAAGAAAGACATATGTAGCTACACACTGATACCAAACAAAAAGATCGCTTAATTACGAAAAAAATCAGGGTGGTGGTAACCACCACCCTTGGTCGTGAACGTAGTAGAAACCCCGTGGTAGGCGAGGGTTAAGCAGCTAGAAACAGAACTTTTGATTGGATGATAGCCCATACATCACATCAACGTGGAGAGATTCTCGGTTCATTGACTGGATGTTCTGACCCATGGTCTTTAAGGTACCATGATTTGAAAAAAAATGCACAAGGTTGAACCTGTTATCAATTTGGCAGACAGAACTAATCCTCGGGGGGGGGGGCACACAGTAGTCAACAAAAATAAGGAAACTATGACAGTGTCCTAATGGTTGGTTGAAAGTTGTCAAAACGCTAACAAAAAAATTGCCTTTCAGGGAGAAAAAAAAAATTAAACAGATTATTACTTGCAATGTCATAATGTACAGTTGTGGTAAAACATGACTTTGTTTGTATTTCCATTTTATCACACTGATAGCAGAGAACTATCCTAAAGGGCAGATGACGAGTATATGCGGTAAAACAAGCACAACTTTGTACAGCATATGGCGATATTACTATACAATGGTGAGTGATTCGGTCTAGGCAATGGACAAGAAGTTCTATTTAAAAGGGCAGTCATGTGATTTAAATTTGTAGCTTGTATTTCAATGCAATGATGATATGCAGTTTATACACCAGCTTGTTGTACCGCTTATCACCGCCCGCGTCATCGCTTAGAATCAACGTTCACGATTTAAAGTGACATGAGATTTTTTTAGGATACGAAGTTCTCTAAATTGCCACAGGATCAGATTGATAGACAACCTACAAGACGTTGCGAAGGTTTATTGGCAAACAAGTACAAAAGAAAAACAGCAGAACCTTGTTTGAACTGCCTCTGGACTATCGTTAACGGTCCCCATAGACCACCGGCTTTGACTTGGCTGTAGTGCCCGACAGAAAGTACTAAATCATCAATATTAAACATAAAGACGGCCGTATTCGGCTTATTCACTTAGGTGTGTTAATACATTGGAAAAATTCCAAATATGCAAAAAAACCCGGGATCGAAAAAATTGAGGGCGCCTTCGTTTGAAATCTCCTCTGTCTCTTTAATGATGACTAAGCATTTACACAATGACGTCACACTGTACGAAATCCCTGTAAACTTGCAAGACTGGTGATGAAATGCCGGAAATTCACAGCCTGTTCTTTATTTTGAAGGTGAAATAGACATTATTACATATTCTTTTCAGCATAAAATATGCATGAACAAGAGCACAATAATACATATTAAAAAGGTATAGAAGTATATAGGTAGGGGAACACCTTTAAAACAGGGGTCAAAGTTTATACATGGTGTAAAAATTCAAATGAGTTTAATAAACTTGAAAGGTATGCCATCGTGTTTGTTTCAACACAAGGATTAAATTAATGCATAGTTTGCCATACCTCTGTTGTGTGGTTTTAGGAAACAAATGAGAAAATAGGGTAAAGGTCAGCTATCCGATTGCGTTTCATACTACAGCGGTCAAAGTTTAAAAATACATTTTAAACAAACTAATATATCAAATTCCTCAAGATACGAGGATTTAAAAAGGCATAGTTTGTGATATGTACGAGATTCTGATTAAGATTTGAAGGGCAAATTAAGTCAAGGTCAATTAGAAACAATGGCAGTGTCATAAAATTACCTTGTTTACTATACAAGATTCAGACATAGTGTAAACTATTCTTTTTTGGATCTGTGTGACAAAACAAGTTAGCTATACTACAACAAAAAGTGCACTAACTTTTCTCTTTGACCCGGCCCCTGTATTAACACAGACAATAGCATAATTGACCTCTACCATATTTTCTTCTGTAACTCCAAATCCAGATCACGGAAGTATGGCAAACTATACATTTATTTAATCATTATCACACACATTTTGGTCTGAATCTTAGGCTTGTCATGTCAGATGACTTTGATTTTTTACCCCTAATAACCTTTGACCAATGATTTCAAGGCATTTCCCACCTACTTTTTCTACTTTTTGGCGGTTGGTGTAAAACGCATACGCATAAAGCATAAGACTGCATAAGCATAATAGCATAAGATTGCATAAGCATAAATCGCATAATAGGCTAATAGGGCAAACATAAGAATAACCGTATCTGCGGAAACATAATCGCATAAAAGGGTAGTGAATAAGCCATATTAACCGTATATACTGACCATAATCGCATAAGATCATAATCGAATAAGAGCATAAATCGCATAAGAGTGCCATACTCGCATAATAATATCGTATATAACGGAACATAATCGCATAATAGTGTATAAGCAGAAGAATAACCGTATAATAGGCAATATAAACTCACATAAGGCATAAGAACTAAGAGTCCATAAGCATAAGAATAACCGCATATATGCGGAGCATAAGCCGCATAAGAGCAAGGTACGTGCATTTAAGCATAAGATACACGGAATGTACGAGTATTTAGGGCGCATGAGAGTATAAGAGTGTAAAACGCATAAGCCCCACGGAGCCTATACGGAGGCACCATATTTACCATACATCCGGAGCATAATCGGGGGGGGGGGAGGTGATACTGGACATTTTCAGCATACGGGGATGTTGCCTCCCAAATGGGACATTGGTCCATCTTTTCTGCCAAAAATCCTTGGATAAGGGTTTGCAAATTTAGAAAAAACACTCTGTAAAATCACGCCTTTTTCAGCTAAACCCCTTATACATGGTCCAAATTCAAAATTTCGAGAAACAAAATCGTCAATCGGCCATTGTTACCTAAATGCCCTTAGAAATGTTATTCTTATGCTTATGCAGTCTTATGGCCTTATGCGCTTATGCTGTACATACGGTTTATTCGTTATGGTCAAGCAGTCTTATGCTCTTATGCGCTTGGTCATGTGTCTTCTGCTCTTTAATGCTCTTGGTCATGCAGGCTTAGCTCTTATGCGGTTATGCTCTAATGCGCAATATGCTCCTATATCCTGTTAATTCTTATGCTTATGCAGTCTTATGCGCTTATGCTTCTATGCGCGTAGGCTCCGTATATACGGTTATTGTTATGCCTTATGCAGTCTTATGCTCTTATTCGCTTATGCGTTTTACACCACCGACTTTTTGCGTCGCCTTTAGATCGGATTTGTCTAATCTCGCATTGCCTTAGATGTGGCTAATCCGCTATGTACACTCATGTGTGTGTGTGTGTGTGAACTGTAAGTTACGTTAAGTGGTGGTTAATATTTTTCCTCTCTTACTGCTGTTTATGAACACTACGCAATTTGTTTCTAGGCCACTTGAAGGTTGCTAGTTTTGTGGAAGATATCCGGTTGCGTTCGCAACTATAAGATTGTTTTGATGCAATTGGCTAATAATTTGCTTTCGATTTACTGAGTTATTTGCTTATTTATCGGAACACTTTTTTGAAACCACGGCACACCGCCACCCGCGGTGTATTGATACAATACTAGGAAAATATACTCGAACCGTAAACCTCCGTATTACTTTAATAGTGCGCTTTGCAAGCTGGACTAACAAGGTTGTATAAATGTCCCAATAAAAACTATACAACAAACTACAAATTAGAAAAAATACTAAACTGGTGCATTTTTTGCCAGATATTTTTGACTTTAATTTGTTAACAAGATCCTAAGCTAATCCTCGCTTTTATTCCATCCAATTTGATGGACCCTAATCGGAGATATGGGTCAGTTGAACACAAAGGATAAAATACCACTTGGGCCATTTCAACCTAAAGGTTCAAGAACTAAGGTATAAGCCTGTATCATCATTGTGGGATTAAACCCGTTTCAAACAAAAAATACTGTACCGATAGAGTGTGCATTATTCATTAAAAAATCATATATTATTTTTCAGTGAAAGGACAAAATTATTATGTTGTGGGTGAAATGAGGACTCACTCTCAGGAGGACAATAATCATACCTTCATGGAATTTGTACTGCTGAAACTAATGGAACAGTCTCTGTACAAGGATGTTGAGGGACAAATGTGTGGACAACGCGCTAATGTGGAGGGACAATTTACCCTTCCCCTATTCCGCCACGGCTCCAGATGCCAGGGAGGAATAGGATGAAGAAATCAAGTGTTCAACAAAGAGCAAAAGATTGTTTGTGTTTAAGTCGCATTTTACTTTCAACAGGGTGTTTTTATGTTGCTACCTTCTGCTGAAACTGGAGTTACGCTGAGACAACAAGACTGTTTGAATTGAATTTCCCAATGCACATGTAATTTATAGCATGCGCCGTATAAAGTTATAAATTATTTTATATCACAAAGCAGCACTTTATTACCTGGTACCAAATCATACTCAACCGGCGGGCATTTTCCGAGTTCGCCCGGTTCAGCGGCATTTATCCGCTCAATCTTCTTAATCCTTTAATCCGATTAAGTTAATCATCAAACTCAATGATGAATTGACCGCGCGAACCGGGAAGAACAGAACACCCCCGCCAGTTGGTATTGAATTCGTCCCCTACTTTTTTTATTTTATTTTCAATACCGAATGTCTTGCAGGTGATTTTTCAATGGCACTTTGTTGATATCAGGATAGCCGAAACTGGCCAACAGTTTTCAACTGTCTCAGATCATTAGCCATAACACTCCTGAACCAGACCCCCAATTACACCAACTACAAATATCATGAAAGCGGAACACTCCTCAAAAGAATCAGTAAAACTCCGTGTGAGATGAACTTAACAACATTTTTTTGGCCAAAAAAAGTACTCTTTGATTGTCATTTTTTTTTGGGACAGTCTGTATATGTAGGAAGCGATAGAGCACTCGATAAGGATAGAGTTGTCTATCTGTCACCTGTCATTTGACAACGTGTTTTAAAACTGACTACAAGTGCGGGCATTACCAATCGATAACTCCTATCAGAAGATGAAATATACCAATAATTTTATCTCACCATGCTAAAAAGTGAGTCTTCATTTTTGATAAGATGCACATCGCCACATTAAACATTGCAAAATTCTTCTGGAATTCGACAGCATGATCATGACTAAATTTTGCTTATGTCTACTGTTGGAGAAAGGCGATTGAAAAATTGTATATTTTATAAAACAAAATAAAGATTTTTATTCTGCAGTCTGTGGGAATATTGGCCTTCTCCTGTGTTAATATTAATCAATTAAAACTTGCTAATCAAAACCGCGCGAAAATAGCGTTCCTCGTACCCACGTTTCTCATGCCGCTACCACAGTTCTAACCCTTAACAATTGCCTTTTAACGGCTATGCGTCGTTGGCGTTCCTACTGACAAGTACATCCTCCTGGCATTCTTTGCTTGCTTTGACATATAGTGCTGCAGCACCAACCAGTTCGGAGAGGGTACCCGGGCCGGAATAACAACATTTGTCATCATATAAGCTAAAATTGACGTACAAGTTTATGGGGGTGGAGTTCATGAAAACACCTAGAGACAATTTTGGTGGTTAAAAAAATGTTTTTTTTCTCGGTCAAGAGTTCATAAAAATATTCCCAAAACTAGAACATGTTGCATGTACCGACATTTTTTACCAAGATGGCTGACATTTTTATGACACAAACCTTACATAGGTGTGTTCAACGGTGGGGCCTACTTTCGAAAGTAGCGTTAGCAACGAAGAATTCATTTAATCCTCATTAGCGCCTCTTAACACGACGCACTTCCCCACGACTTAACAACGATACGCTTCCAAAGTACCAGCGAGCGGCCTTCATCTGTCTTGGTTAAATAGCGGAAGTAGCGCGCCGCTCGCTCTGACCGGAAACCCCGAACACTCAACCCTTGTAAACATGCCAAAATGGAAAAGCGCTATTTTGGCTTTTATTCCGATTACCATCAATCCCCTACACAATCAGTGAGAAGGCGATCCAGCCCCCAAACATTGCCATCATCAACAACAAAGGTCCTGTCATCATCAACGAAATGGTGGTTTCCTCGCCACAGAGACAATATTTACGTGCAGTGTCCCGGTTTTCCGGCCAATTTTTATTCGCCCTCACTTAAGTGTTTAATGACTGAGAGACCAG
>JAMKCH010018834.1:0-23392 GCA_023653785.1 Ophioderma brevispina
ATTTCTCATGCTACCCATGCTTTCTCATGTTGTTTAAAGTTTACAGCCGGAAATACAAAAATTGGCCAGCTCAAGACATTTGAGTACTTTATTACATTTGTTATGCAGTGCTCATTTCCACTTTTCTTTTGGATGCTCCCATTGAACTGTACACAAAAAATGCATTGAACCCTGTACAATTGAATAGGAGCATGTGAGGAACATTCAAGTTCTACGGCAAACTAAATGAAATAGATTGCTCAAATTTCTTGTGTCAGGCTTTGAGCTGCAAACTTTTTGGCAAAAAAAAAAGCAATGAAAAAGGGTTAGAGGGAAAAATCTCGAAAGCACCTTCATCTACTTTGACCTAAATACAGCAATTTTAAGAAAATGCAGTCAATCTTCATGCCACTTTCAAAATCAGATACTTGAGCTCATTTACATATATTTCAACACCAAATGACTTGCAAAATACCTAAAAAAGAGGTAAATAGATGGGGTTGATGTAAAATCATAAACGGGGAACATGACACAAAAGGGCCGCTGCACACCTGCTTTTCTTGGCCAGATGCAAAAAAAAATGTCATTTTAACATTGAGAGAGGCTACAATGAATTTGATTTTTTACATTGATAATGCAATATGTGGCTAAAGCATCACATTTACACAGGATTCACAAAAATCGGATGGGGAAAATTTATGACAGCATTGTGCCTTTGAAAATTGAAAAAAATGGTTGCAGCTTGAGGGGCAATTTTTTGACCCCATGTATTAAATCCCCCAAATGGTATGATTGATTTCCCAAAAACAAAAGGTATGCATACAGGTAGCAAAAATGAAGGTGTAAATCCATGGTATTTTTTTAAAATATGGTGCCTCAGTCAAAGAGATTGCACTTAACATTCTTGTTCACTAAAGTGGTTCAGTTCAAACTTTGACTTCTTGTGTAACTCTGACCAGCACAAATGGAAATGAATTTAAATAAAATTTTATTTTGACCTCCTCTAAAACTACCAATCATTGGGTGAACCAATCCACCAAGTTTGAGCAAAATCTTGTTGACACATGGAACACGATTGGTCAATTGTTGGCATGGCATAATCCTAAGTAAATCAAATTAATACAATTTTCAAGGACTTGGAAAGGATAATGAAAATGGTTTTAAAAACTTGGGGTGTAAAAATAATCAAATGTTAATTCCCGTTCAGAAAAGAAAAGAAAAAACGGCCTTCGTAAAGGGTACTTGATCGGCCACTAGTAGGGGAGAGCGGGATAAGTTGAGCCACGGCGGTAAGATGAGCCACCCCCTCTAGAAAGAGACAAAAGAACTTATTTCACTTTACACACTACTATATTCGTACATGATAAACACAGGGTTCTCAAGTGTAAGATGGATCACTTGCACATTCAATTAGAAAGTTTGCACCTAAAAAGTTTCATTTTGGGGCTTTTTTCTAATTCTGTAATTAAAAATGAGTTTTGTCAAATTCCCTACAAGGATTGAAAGCTATAATGGCACTATTTTGTGTATTGAGGGTGGGGTGTGGGTATGTGAAACATAAACTTGTAGGAAATGATGGTTAACTGTAACAAGTTTTAGTTTGAAGGACTCTTGCTTTTTGACTAAATGGTACCTATGAATGGTCCCATTGGGTAAAAGTTGAGCAACGGGCATGGGGGTAAGTTGAGCTAGGTAGAACGTGCAAAATTGTTCCCCAAAAATGTCCAAAAGCAATCAAATCAAAATTATTTATTTTCAACTCTTTTAGATAGCTTTCACTATCAAAGATTTTTGGCAAAATATCTGAAACAGAACAATTAGGAAAATAGGCAAATTGGAGTTCAATGCTATGACACATATATGGTGCTTTCTAGGAGGCTCAACTTTACCCCCATGGACTGGCTCACCTTACCCCACCCCTGGGGGTAGTTGAGCCAGTTTACAAAATATTTTTTGGCAACATTCAAGGAGATAATAAAAAATATTACTAAGTCAAAAATTTGTGATACCTTAATCAAGTACAAGTAAACATACACATGTTTCATTTTGTAACAGCATTTGCCCCCTACTATATGGCCATTTTCACAATCAGTGGCTTAAACTTTAGTTTGACACTTAATGATGTGTATCTCACTCATTCAATGAAGAATTTCAAAGATATTGTGCTGTGTAACTATCCTATATAGGGGGTAGCTCAGCTTAGCTTAACAAAACCTCCTTACTTTTTTCTGTTGGATTTGGTGGCCTTTATGTGGTCAAAATTGCACTTTTGGTTTGTTACCAAATTCCATTTCGAGTTTTCTCAAAGCCTGTTACTTTTCCCTCAGTGTAATTCCAATTTTGTGTATTATTATTAAGACAAGTGTCATCTAACTGCTATTTTGGGGTCCCATTTCTTGCTTCGCATAAATTCCGGAGACAGGTCGTTGCAATTCAGATTCGGAGGTGAAATTTTCGTTAACAAATGATGCCTAGTATAACAAGCTGTTACTCCTTATTATTTGAGAGAATTCTAAGAATTCTCTCTGTTTATGGTGATTGCAACATCTACCAGTATGACTTGCATTTAGTTGCAAAGATTTTGGCCTTGCCTCTTAAGATTTTGTGCGCAATTCAAATTCATGTTAACTTTTCGTTAAACATTGTTGTCTTGCAACATGAAATGAAGTGTTTATTTTTAAAGAGATACAATGGCCATGTTTGAAATCTTTAAATGGTGAAAATGCTTAATTTAACTGAATTAAAAAGTTGTAAAAATAAACCAAACATATTTCAAATTATACAACACTGCATACCTTCCGTTAGCACCTGTCACCTCGAAACACATTTGTCACTTCCGAAACAGTTAAGTTAAACATATCAGCTTACTTGCTTAATAAAAATCTCTGCTGCTGATATCTTGTGTAGTGAGTTAGAGTAGTGATTCTCATCATGATAGGATGACACTCACCCAGGTGCTGCACAAGTCAACTTTAAAATTTTTCCCTAGACTGAACTGGAAATATTTTTGTCCTCGATATGACATAATGTTGTTACCATGTAATTGCTCATTTTTGGAGCTTGGGGGGCCTACTGTGTTTGAACTGGTGATTGTTTTTATTAACCTTGGAAAAGTAAATATTCAAAAATGATAAAAATGATTTATACATACAGATTGGATAATTTGACTAATGTACCAGTGTATTCGTGTTTATTCTGTTACTTTTTGTGCCATTTGAATAGACATGCGAGACACATAACATGTCTTCGTGACAGTAATGTGGCCTGAAATTGGTTGTTGTTTAACTAAATTATGATTTCCTTAAATCTCTTAAAGATAATAAAATAGGTATAATTCTTTGACCAAACCACATGTTGTCAGTTTTAGATAAAAGAACCCATCTATCTTGCTGTTTCGGAGGTGACTTTTTTGTTAACATGCTTATATACAACATTATTGCAAGGCTTAGCTTGTGTTGCCATTAATTATTCAAGTTCAAATAACAGTTTAAAACAAAACAAATTTTGTTAGAACTAATTAGCACTACTCTGCAGGTCATCCATGCCCACAAACTAAGTTCACCATACTTCTTGAGTTTTGCCATGACTATACTTGGGATTAAATTCTAAGCTCAGATCACCACATAAAACCATATATTCCATTCGTTCTCACAGAATGGTTTATCAAAGTGTCATCACTCTGAGCAAACTTCATCTTTGCATTTGCAATTAAAACAAAAGTATATCTTGGTCACAAATGGTAAATCTTCAAGCAACTACATCAGCACAGGTCTATTTACCCATTGTGTAAACTGAGAACAGGAATAACTTTGACATTTTTCCTTAAATTCTGACATCCTTGTACTGTGAAATCTTTAAATTTCCCATTGTCAGGGGCACCTGGCAGGGACCACTACTGTTGCTGTAGGGGTCTTAAAATACTCAAGTATTTCCGGCAATGCCTGTGCAGTAATTTCACTGACCCCCATAGAAATGATAAATGCCCCTAGACCTAATACGTTGTGATATTATGTTGCTTTTAAATGTTTTTTGACGCCTAACTTTTGAGAGACTCATTTTGACTCTTGAGAATTCTAACCGTTTTATGGAAATTACTGCTTTGCCTACATGTATGATACATGCCAAAAAAAATGGTGACCCATGTGAAAAAAGATCACTACAATTACCCAAACTTGACAGGACGGATGCCCATGCAGATGTACCAGAGACCTCTATTTTCTTGCATGAGTTTAAAGACACTATCAGTGATTTCTCCGATAGAGTTAAAATATTTGAACTTGCGGCTAGCCTAAAGTGAAGGATAAGACTGAAGACTTACAATAGGAGGTACTATTGTCCAACTGAAGAATTGACAGTAAATGGGAGAAACGCAAGTGTCAAATATACGAATCTCCATTTCAATTACTGTTGTAGTAAGTTTCCGTTCGGACACTAATGACTAAAAATCAAGATTTTGTCCTTATCTGTTGCTTCTGGTCCCTTCTTGCAGGGTATTGGGTTTTAGTACTTATAATTGTTATAGACATGCAAAAAGTTTGATTTTTGATGATTGTTTTTTTCTATTTTCTGATTAAGCAATCACTGATATTGTCCTGTAATTATTTTAAAAGTATGTAATTGGATTATCCTTAATTTTGTAGTTGTTTGTTGCTTGTTTCATATTTAAATGTTTTATTTTTTTTATTTTTTTTATTTTTTTTAAAAAAACCTTTAACTATTTAAGAAAGTGGCTTTGTCGCTGCAAGTAATCAGAATGACCTTTGTAACTGCCAGTCCTGTACATGTTGACCGCTAGTCAAATGAGCATATACCAACAATTTTGATTTGTAAATGGGGCCCCTCATGTGAAATACTATGTATTTCCATTTTTTGGAACCCCCAGCTATGATCCATGCTGCTGAAGGTCTCTAACATCACACTGTCCTCCCCTCTCTCCTACAAATGTATTATTGGCATGTTTTGTGCTCTAGACATATTAGGTGGCCTGGAATAAAAAAAAGGTTCACAACTATCTCACAAAGAACCTGGAACTGCTAGGTTCATATACCTCCCTCCATCTTATGCTCGTGAAAGTCACCGACTTGCACATGCTGCTCTAACTTCGTCCCGTGGCTCTGCTGCTCAGATGGAAGTATACTTTACAACTCAGACATGTGTAGATAGAACTTTACAGTGTATTATAAATGCTAATGGTATGTGTCCTTTTTGCTCCCCCCATAGGATTTGCCAATACTTTATTTACAACAGTACTGACAGGTAGTATTGTTTTGCTGTACTTGTACTTTGGAATTTGCTATCACCGCCGTTGTCAAATGTAATGGTGCGATATAATGCCAATAGGCATGTATGTACCACATGGTTTTTACATATCCCTAATCATATACTATATGTTTTAAGATTAACATAGTCAAAACTCTTTTTCAACAAATTACAGTGATAGGTCTGGTTAGTATCACATGCAATATAGTTTCAAGATTATAATGCTTATTATAATGCTGAGGGGCATTAAATCACTTTTTAATACTGAACAGGTTAGTATTGACCTAGCCCGTTTTAATACAGACGGAGGAAACAGAGCATTTGACACAAAGCACATATTTCAATCAATTAAGTGTACTTTATCAGATGCAAAGAATAAAATCTACTCAAAGTACAATCAACACAAAAAAAAAAAAGAAATTGGGAGGGGTAAGTTTAGTGATGACTTTAAGGGAACCTAACTTTGAGGAGGGCATCATTTTTTCTCTGGCATAACATCATCAAGCACTTAAAAACCTCTTCAGCAGGAAATTATTCATGCTAGTGATCCCTAGAAAAATTAACTAGGGGATCACCATTGAAGTTTTAGTTTAAAGGTAACATAATCACTTGGATCAATGGAGTGGCCACGTATCAACAATGAAGTCAGTAATGCGCTGGAATGTTAGAATTTCAGCATATGTCTCAGAGAATGGCTTAAATTGTTTTTGAGGTCAACCCAAATGACTGAATTGCTTCAGTATCACTGCGACAGGCTGCTATAAGATAGGAACAATGATTTTTTTTGGTGATCTTGTGGCCTTGGAAATCAGAAAGCAGCTGCTGGCAAATGAAAAGCAAAAGCAAAGATGGTGAACTCCCTGTTTTGGCATGGAATGCCCCTGTAGCACAGCATTGTTTTTTATTTTGTTAACACTGTAAGCACCACATCACATCTTTAAGTAACAAAACTTGCTATGAAAGGTAATCATGGCTATGATTTAAATAAGGACTCAAAAAATGGAATCAGAAATTGGAAAACATTAATGAAAATGACTTGAAATGGGAAAAAGACCTGTAAAAATCTTACAAAATATTAAGTTTGTAATGGTTCTTGCGGATGAGAATAATAAACCTTTCTCATTTGTGTTAGCAAAATGTTGCCTCCAATGAATATATTTTTTCACAAAATCAAAATGCCCTCCAAAATGGATATTTTTTTCACCAATCATGGCCATGTAATAGCACCCACACAAAGTTTTGATGATTTTTTTTATGCCAATGTTATGTTTTTAGTTTAACAATGCTCCGAGAAGTGAGCACTACCACTGGATTTTTTTCTTAATTTTATATTACAGCTTGTTGAAGTACCTTGTTGGCCTGCAACCTCTGTGTATACAAGTGTCCTGCATGCTTTTTTTTTTGGTCACCTAAGGATTCTTCCTCTTGTAAACTATAATGAATAAGCCTGTTTAAAATGCAAAATTATACCAGCTTCTGTGTTATTAATCAACACAGGTCATGAAACAATTTGTTAAAGCATCGTTGTCACCTCCCACCTCCGCAACAACGTGTATTGCAAAGTTCTAATAATTTATACATGACAATCTTTTCTTAAAAGAGTAATTGTTTCAGAGTAACATTTGAAGAACTTTGCACAAGGAGGCTCCTCACCTGGATTGTATTTTTTTACAACAAATGTTAGTTTCCGGCAACATAGATAATACGTAATTATCCATATATTTCACCTTAGAATTTTTTGTTGTGACAACACACTGCAAGTCCTATTTGTATCGCCATATAATTAAATGAATGAATTATGTGTTGCAGCAATGCAAAATTAAGTCAGTTTCTCAATTATCAACAAAAGCCATGTAACCTCTTTGGTCACTACTTCCGAACAAAAATTGTTAACAATGTTAACTGTCAATTCCGAAACGACTGCAATTGTAAAATGCAACTTTGTTAAGAATTTAAGATTTTTTCTGCAATTTGTAGCAGGAAAACCATCATTGAAGAGATTTAGTACAAGGGAGCATGATGGGGATTGGCTCATGAAAACATATTTAAAAATTAAAAAATTGTGAGTTGATATGAGATTTTCCATCAAAATTTGCTCTTCCCTTCCAAATATTTAATGAATTCAACCAAGGACTATTCAAAAAGCAGTGTAAATTTTGAACTCCATATACTTTTGAAAGTTAAATAGTAGCTCTTTTGCTGAAAATTATGATACAATTTTGAAAACTGGAATTTTCCAAAAAAATTGATTTGCTCAAAATTACCCAAGATGACACAATATTCCAAGGATTCCCACATTATTTTGCAAATATAGCTTACGCTCCAAAACAGTTAATAAACTCAAATTGATCATTGTGAGTACTTTTTAGTGAAAATAACAAATAAAAGTACTTCTAAATTTTGACCCCAGGGTTACACCAAGTTACACCACGTGATTGTGAAAAATGAAACATATATAAAAAAAACGTCCAATTAAAAAGTCAACTTAAAAAAAAAAAAAAGAGGTACAATGATTCATTATTGTAAAATGTATAACAATTTGTAGGACCTACCCATGACATCCAAATCATCAAACACCCAGACAGAACGGCAGTAATCTTCATGAAACTCTGTAACAAGCAACTGGACGGTCTGGCGGGCTTTACTTTGGGGATATTTGCAATACTGAGGGCCAATTATGACTCGCAGATTGTAAGAACGCCATATTCTGATTCGATGCACTCATTGTTAATAGATGAGTTAAGAATGCCAATGAACATGTCCAGGCAAACGATAATAATCAATCTCAAATTCTGAGCAGACACTTGCTCCTTATTCCATTATCCAGGGCATTTTTGTGACAGATATTTGACACATTTCAACTTTTACAATGGCAAATTCTTTTGTTTGGGCAGTTTATTTTGTTAGTCTCCTTTTAACTGTTTCCTGAAATTTGTCTCACTAACAGCAGCGCCGAAAACCCTTTCCCATCATGCCCCGGGCCATCCGGAACCGGAGCTACCAAGCATAGACCGCCATAGGAAATTGTAATTCATATTTGGTGAATGAGGTCCTTGAATAAAGCAATATTGATCACATTTTTTTTTGAAGAGCGCCCCCAATTTTTCAAAAAAATTGAGATTTTTACATGTTTCCATTAACTGGCTAGTTTACTATACCTGTGAATGTTAAGCTCGAAATGTCTGTGTGTCACAAACAGGAATTTTGTAATTAGAATAATTATTATCGTGGCTAATTAATTCAACGCGCTTGCAACAGCCTTCCAATGTGAGATAGCGGGAATACACAAAGAGAAAAAAAACTCCCCCCCCCCATGTACGTGTCTACGCTCATCCATTAGTTGTTTTATTGGTATCAGGCAAGTCAAGTTAGATTTTCGTCTCGAGGTGGCACTTTTTCATCATGGACGGACATAAACTAGCATTTCCTCTCTGCGTTAAGTCCAATTCTGGGATCCCAATTCTAATTACAAATCCGCTTATTTTATGCATAAAGACCATTTTCTTAGCTTCTCGTTCGCAGGTATACGTTTCCTAGACAAGTACACACTGTACTGTGCCAAAATATCAACTTTTGAAAATTGGGGGTGCTTCCTCAAAAATTGCCATTATTGCTTTAAAGCGCATTCGAATAGTTTATACCTTAGTCGCTTGACTGTTTCAAGAATATAAATGAAAAAACATCCAATGGAAAGATCTTGAATATCAACCACATAAAATTGCTGTGCATGATCCACGGGTTAATGGTCCACTTTTGTGTGTAGATTAGTAATATAATTTTTAGGCTGTGATTATCCATTATTATAGAAAATATAAATAAAGCAAAACTAGTGCAATATTGGAATGGCTGTCCTAGCCGTTTGTTTGTGCTGACTCAAATAATGGGTTTGCAAAAATCACATTTTCCTTAATTTCCAAATAAGCAACCTGGACTAAGACCATTTAATCAATTTTGAAATGAAAAACACCTAAATGAAGTCAAAGACATGATTTGGTCTCTCTTTACGCACAATATATTGAGTTTTAATTGGCAACTGTTACATGAATTACATTAGTATATTGATGTTAAATGTAATCCTTTGAAAGTTACATTGCCAAATTTTATTAAAAATAGTTTCAATACAAATCTCTTTGTAGACAGAAAATTTCAAACGAGCAGGGGTGTCTATTCTTCCATTATTCGTCCCTGAGGTGGGGGAATAGGTTTTGTCTCAATGGTCATTTGGGGAAGAGTTTGATGCATAGATGATTGGAACCAATGTTAACTTTTGGGGAAGAATTGGGATAAAATGTGACGAGGGGAACAATTATGATTTTCTGGAAAAATAGACACCCCTGTATTTGAGAATAATTGTTGTGGCTGATTGTGCAACTAACAAATTGCAAATATTGTATACTAAGTCCCTCTACATGGTGAAATTTAAATTTTATTCATCCAAAGTTTTGATACCAAAGTATTGTCATTTAATTTGTCATACCTATACTTTTCTGGAATGTATTTGAAAGTATTGCTTGAAACTAAAAGCTTAATAGAAACATTAAAAGACTCAAAGTCGTGATTTCAATGGTCTGAACGGTTTATATTGAATGAAATACAAATACATTGATCTCATCCTTCAGTGCCAAGAAGTCAGATGGGAAGTGAAGTACTTTCCAGTGAAAGTGGGATCCAGAGGGTTCACCAACCAAACCCTCAAGAGTGTGTTTTAAACACCTGAGCTTATCCAATAGAGAAAGCAGAAGATGAAATCTCTAAAGCAGCCCTAAGACAACATATACACAATCTGGCTGTCAGCAAACAACATGGAATTATTTTGTTTGATTGATCCATAACAAAAGAATCCCACATTCCAAGTACAAGCACACACCTAGTGCATGGAATCTAAACCTCCATATCTGTAAACCCTCTACATGCCCACACTAGTTTTGGAGGTATACATCTGTCTTTAAGAATTCAACTAGAAATGAAACCATCAATCTGGTACAAGCCTCACATAGAACTTGAAATATTGCACAGTAATTTTGGCCAGTTTCAAGCAGATCTCACTACTGGAATGGATGCTAAGTTTTCTGTCAAATGGTGGCTGTCAGCTGGCTTTGACATTGCGTCTGTCTGTGAAGATCTTTTCTTTGGTAAGTAAGCTGAGTAGATTACTGGAGACTGATCTGTATTGGCAGGGAGAGAGAGAGGGAGAGAGAGAGAGAAGGGGGAGAGAGAGAGAAATGTTACACTTGTAACTACTGCTAATTTTCAGACAATGGAGTAAACCTATGATTTGGTATCCTTACACACATTAATTAAAGGTGCTTGTTCCGATCGTCTTTGGGACCCCCCTGATTTACCCAGTAGTATCGATTTTGATATCAGATGAAAGGCCATATTTTTCTCATTGTCGTCCCGAAATTTTAGCTTAAATCCATTTCTTTCTCAAGATACAGATAAAAAACCTAGCATTTTAATGGTTAACCATCAATATTAGCACAGTATGAATAGGTTCGTTCACTATGCTGATCCGCGTCTAGCATCAAAACCACAAGTTTTTTTTCCTACGGTAACTTGTAGGGTCAGTGTGTGTAAGTGTCAGGCTCTCATATGAAGTCAGAACAGCGATATACAAAAAACGGAACAAGCATCTTTAAAAAAAATTCTGTACAAAAAAAGTTTTTTTGTTGAGAATGGACTTTTAATTTGCTGCCACATAACTGAACGAACTGCACCTATAAATGCAGAACTACAAACACTCAACAGGAAAAAGGCAAACAGTCATCTCAATGAGAGAAAAACTCTCCAGATGGACATGCTACAGCAGGGTTGGCATTTCCCGGGAAATACTATATTCCCACTAGGGCGGTGACAATAGTGGAAATACACGGGAAATACTGTAAATAAACCAGGGAATACTGGAATACCGTGAATACTGGTCGATCCCGGAAATTGACTAGGATTTAAGTACAATTTGGAACACCTCAGTGGTTAACCTCAATAACCTTAATTTACAGTTATAATGTTGTGGTATCATCTGGGTATGTTTGAAGGGTTAATTGAAATTCAACAACTCACCTCCACTAATTGATTATTATAAACCATAACAATATGTATTAATTAGATAATCTGATGAGGCTACCCTGTGGTGGCCAAAAGGGTTGTTTGGTTTCTTATGAAAAAGGACCAGCTTCACTAGGATAAAATTAAGAATGAATGATAGACTTTAGAATCAAAGCTGTCATGCATGTTCTGTTCTGTTCTGCATCCAGCTAGTTCGTACTTGTGCATCTTAACAAAGTACTTGTGATTTAGCAACAGTCACAACACTGTCTGCTGGCAAAGTTCATCATTTCTTTACCCGAGCCATTTAGTGAAAATTATCTCTCTGTGGCTATTTAACCATTCAATTATCGCCTTTTGATGTATTAAATAATTGTTGAGAGAAATGATGATTAAATGAAATGTGTGCAAGAATCTCAGATCAAAAGACTTTGATTCCAATAGCTATTATGATAAAATAAAACACCATCACCCCCCCCTCGGGTCATTTTTTGCATTAAGTGCTTATCTGTGTTTGTTAGTTGATTTTCATGCTATTCTTAAATAAAATAAGTTTTGAAAATTCCTGCTATGTGAGTATTTCCCGTATTTCCCAGTATTTCCCGTTTTAAGTTTAAGAGCCAATATTGGGGGCCTGGTGGATTTAAACCCGGTAAATACCGGTATTAACCGCCCGTATTTTTCCCAGGGCGGGAAATACTGGCCAACCCTGGCTTACAGTATTGATTTTTTTTTAACTTTAGCTTTGAACAGGTTAAGGGATCTACCCTCATTTTGAAGAGGTGTTTTATTATTGAAATGCAGGGTAGAAGTAGTTAAAATTGTGTAAGTATGGGGGGGTATATATTATAGGTCAAACAGATTAACTGAGTTTAGAAAATTTAGTTATTTGTAAATTTCGGTACTCATATGCAAATTAGCTTGGGTCAAAAGTCAAATGTGTTGAATTTGGGTCAAGCAAAACTGCACATTTTGCCCCCAAAATTAGTAGCTAATAGGGTCCTGTTTTACCAGTTGTCTGCTCTCCAGGTAGTACATGGGTCAAGCTGTGCAACCTAATGCGGAGACTTTTTCATTTTTATTTAATCCTTGTGCCATTGCAACCGTATTTCTGAAAAATTCAATTTGTTTCCCTTGCTGGATTTGACTTTGACGGCTTATAAATCAAAAAGTAAGACATATCAAAAATCCCTCCCATAGTTGTAGAGCATTATAAAACCTACCTTTGTGCAAATTTTTGGTGCATACACCATTCGGAAGTGCAAAATTTAGGGGTGCAAAGTTCCCAAGTTTTAACCGAAAATTGCAAAAAAAGATATAAGGCAATAAATTCTAGAAACAATTAATTTTATTATAAAATGTATTTTTTTGCAGTTTTGATTTTAAAAATTCAAATTTATTTCTCCAATTAATTTGGCTAAATATAAATACAAATCACATGAAATAATCAACATAATAATCCAAAATTATTCATTTTGGCATTTCTTTAAATATCCCTGCTTGAAAAACAATAAAGTAAATAGCGCTTGAAAAACAATAAAAACATAAGAAATATATTTACTTGCGTGATACAATGCACTTTGATCACGTGTATCAGAGGTAGGAGACAGAGAAGAAGGGGGGAAGACAATAAAAATGACGCCCAGTGGACTGATAAGGTTGGAGGTGCAAGTGGGGGGAAGGAGCTTGAGGGGTGATGGGCGAGGTGTATAAAAGAATATGTGCGAGATTTGGAAAAGGGCGAGGGATCGGAAACGGAAATGGTCCGATTTTCAACCAATAAAACGTAAAATAGAGCTGAAAGTAGTGAGAACTAGAGCTAATTGTTTTGCTCTCATTGCAAGACGCGCGAAGTTAGGCGGTTTGTGACCGGATTCGAAAGGTTGGTCGCATTGAAATGTTACATGAATGCATATCTGAAGTTAAGTCACTGTACTATGTTTTTGAGTTTTTGAGATAAATTTTTTTGAATATTTTAGAAAAATATTTTTTGGTTTTTGACCAAATTCCCCCTTAATTGACCTTTGACCCCCATGTGTGCCGAGCAAACGGTTGTGGAGGTCCTTAACGCTTCAAATATATATATGAGTCCGTGACCATGCAACGTTGCATTAGTAGATTGAGATTTTTTGAAATTTTCACATTAAGACCGGAAGTGCCCCCCTTAAGACCCAAAATTGACCTCTCGACCCATCCCTTTTCTGAGGGTCTCAGCTGCTCATAGCAGGAGTCGCGTTCCATGGCATGTAACTGTAGGAGGAGATACTTTTAAAGAAAATCCCACTTTGACCCTGTTACCCCTACGTGACCTCTGACCCCAAACAAAGCACACTGCAGATAGCTTGTGTCCAGGTCATTATCTGAGCGAGTTAAGGTCATTAAGAGCAACCTTTAGGAGGAGTGTGGTTGTAAGTAAAAAGAAGAACAGAAAGAAACGGCAGAAAACAAGAAGTTAAGGCGAAACGCCTAACGTAATTCAGACTTAGAAACTCAGAAATTCCTTGCTCCACACAATTGAGGGTAGATGCCCCACACCATTTGACTTCTAGGATCCATAGCTTCACCAGCTTCTCCCAACTTACCCTACGTTCTTTAATATCATAAATCTTGGTCTTAGCATCTATGTGTGTGTGCGTGTCCAGTCTTCACGTCTGAAAGCATGATTCTTGCATAAATTGACATTTTGGTAAGTGGCAGTGGAAAACCATGGGTCCAAAACAAACTGAAATATTTTACATAAACTTATCTCAAGTATATGTCGTCGTTCGAGTGTAAGGTTGTAAGTACATTACTGCAGTTGATACATCTGTGTGCTCCATGTATTAGGATAACCAAATTTATCTTTCCTTGAGTCATTGCTCTTGAAAATGTTCAGGCAACTGTGTTGCCTGAGAACCATTTCAAATGCCACTGACCTAAAGACCCGGCCATGATAGTACTTTTGGATGGGAATTTCTGGCAATGGCAGCTATTTGTACTTACGACCTTCTTTGCACTCACTGACAATTTTGGATTAAAACAAACAATAATTGGCAATATTATACAGTCGCACTCATCATCCACATCATCGTTCAGTTGCGGAGCAGGCAACTATATACAAAATTTTTTTATCAGAACAACGTCTGGCAAAGTTTCCCCCTCTGCTCAAAAAAGCGGGATGCTATGGACCAAAATAATGTCTTCACACATCCCTCTTCTGGGAATTTTGACTAAATTTCAGCCTAAATGGGACAAATGTAAAATTTTGGGGCAATTTCTGTGTGCTATTTATCAAGTTCAGTCTTGATGGAGCAAATACGGAACGACTTATTAATTTTGCTCCCGCTGAGGACGACTTGCAATTCTGCCCCCCTTTGATTGACTGCTCGGTACGGCCACTGATCACACCACATGCATGGTGACAGCTACATCATTAATATTATCTGTTAGGTCCTTATGAAAATTGAGAGCAAATCCTAATATCAATGCAGCTTTGATTTCAGGATAGAACGGGAAACCTATCTTGTGGTACATCATTGATTCATAATGCACAGTGTATCAATATATAATGCCATTTTTCTGACCAACTGCAGCTGGAGATGCAAATGTTGTTGCAACAATATTAGACTTTGGATGGAATTTGTAGGATGTCTAACTTTCCATATTTTTTAGACCAAGTAAGTATTTAGCCTTAATTTTTCATGCCATTCATTTTAAAATTTTAAGGGTTATAGCTTTCAAATTCTTACCTTATAGCATATTGTGGTACAGCCATGGAGAAGAGGACAAAGAGCTGAAATGCATCTTGACAAATGGCATAGCACTTGTGATCCTCCCCGCACATGTAGGTTTCTTGCACTGTATGACTGAATGTGGCATGATTATAACCTGATGGATCTGTAAAACAAATAATTTGACATTTCCAGATGTACACAAAAAGGTAAAACAATATTTAATTTAAAGCTTTTTAGTCAGGTAGAACCTTCATGTGACCGTAAAGTTGAGTATGGACACAATTTTTTTGCTTAAAATGATAGATTAGGGTGTGTAGAATAAGAATCTGCCGGGTGCCACCTGGGCATCCTTGAGCATTTTGAGAAATCCAAGATGGCGTCGCCATAAATGATAATTATCTATTCAACCCTATATTATCAAACTATGGAGTTACTAGATATACTATAGGATCCAATGAACAAGTGTATGGCACTTGCAACATTAAGTCATACTTCAAATTCAAAATGGAAGCCAAATCCAATAATTTTAAAATATGCCATATAACAGCAAATACCTACGATAAAAATAGACGAGAAGTACTTAGGTTATGTTGCTAGACACAATTAAATGTATTTCTGATACTTTTAAAATTGTAACATGACGTCAATCAATATGGCAGCCAAAATGTGAACATCTTCACAAAATATTTGGCACAAATTTATAAGTATTAGCCTTCAAATCGAAATCAATGTGTCAATGACATTAGAAATGTACCTTTGATGCTAACCAATGTACAACATACATTCAATTTGTTTTTAAATGCGCCAAAATCGAAATAAAACTAATATGGTGCAAAGTTGTCAAAAATACCATAGGAATTACATTTTTTCACATATATTGCACTCAATTTATAATTTGACCAATTTTTATTTATCCGGATTACCTGGTATCACTTGGTTATGATCATAGGTACATTCTAATTGTTTCATTGACACAATTTATACTTGAAGGTAATGTTAGACATTTGTGTCAAGTATTTTTTGAAGATATTCACGTTTTGGCTGCCATATTGATTGACGTGATGTTACAACTTTAAAAGTATCAGAAAAGACATTTATTGTGTCTAACAACATAATCTAAGTACTTCATGTTTATTTTTTATCGCAGGTATTTGCTGTTATATGGCATATTTTAAAATTATTAGATTTGGCTTCCATTTTGAATTTGGAGTATGACTCAATGTTACAAGTGCCATGCATTTGTTTATTGGGTCCTATAGTATATCTAGTAACTCCATAGTTTGATAATATAGGGTTGAATAGATAATTATCATCTATGGCGACGCCATCTTGGATTTCTCAAAATGCTCAAGGATGCCCAGGTGGCACCGGGCAGATTCTTATTCTACACACCCTTATCTATCATTTTCAGCTGAAAAATTGTGTCCATACTCAATTTTACGGTCAGGCCATAAGTTGGACCATGGCTACCTGACTATTTTCATTTGTTTGGGAGATAAGTGTGGTCCAGTGGTTGTGAGTTCAAACCACGCTACGACCAACGTTTGTACACTTGAGTAAGGTGCTTAACTTCAATTACTACCAGGTGAAAGAGAAATGACCACTCAGATCCTGGGTACCAGGGCTGGGTACAAAGGTTTACGTTTATTTGTTATTTTTGTCCCCGCCGAACGAAGTTCAGGAGGGGACTATAAAATGGGTGATAAAAATGTTAACCCTGGAACATTTGGGCATATCTTTTTTCTGGATGAGCTAGAGTAGCCAAACCTGGGTATATTGTAGGAGGGGGAACCCCCTACTAACCATGTAATTCATACCCCCAGGGATCTCCCCTGGGTCTGTCAGGGGGTAGGGGAAAAGGTCAATATTGCACAGAAAATGTCAACATTGTGGCCATATTGTGTACGATTTATCTGGAGTTCCGTGAGGGCTATGATGATGTAACTTGGTTGAAAGAAGCAGGTTGATGAGTTCTTATCCTTATTAGATTTTGAGTGTAAAATATGCTAATTAAGTATCTAATTGCATAATTTATGAAAATCTTCCCGCAAGGCTTGTGTACAAGTTTTCTGGAGTTCCGTAAGGCATATAATGATGTAACTTGTTGGAAGGAATCGGGCTGATGAGTTCTCAACCTGATCAGATTTTGGACGTATTTCGGGCAAATTAAATTATGCAAATGAGCTCATTAATATGTCAAATATCAGCGTAATTGCTGTGGTGGGGCAAAGTATAAGTCAACACAAAGGTATCACATTGTATACCCATGTTTTATTGAAAGGTTTTTCTGTTTTAGTTCTGGTTGTTGCCCGGGGTGCATTCTTTTGCGTTGCAGCCTTTTTACATTCCTTGAAATGTGAAAATACGTAAAATTGGTGTTTTTTGTTGCCCCCTTCCCGACCTCGTATGGGCCCAAATTTAAAAGGTCCACAAATATTTTTTTTCATAAATAAGTTTGCCAAATTGGGAATAAAATTATCATATTTTTTACTTAAATTTAGTGACTTTGAAGGGATATTTTGCATTATGAAATTTTAAGATTTCTGGAGTCATTTTTACCAAAAGGTACCAATTTTAAAAGTTATTTTTGGCGACTAGTGGTGGCCAAAATTAAGGGTTGACTGGTGCATTTTAGTTTAACTTATGATCGCTAATTTGTCGGGACATCTTTAAAAGCATCCGTAAATACAGTTCGCCTTTTGTGTTTTTTGGTGGGCAAGGGGTGTGTTTTTGCATTCATATGTGAGACAGAGATACAGAAAGAGTAGAGCAAAAGCCACGTCCATGTATCTGCTTCTTGAAAAGTGTGCTGCACATAAATATATCAAAAAGAGAATTTGGAAGAGAGGATTCCCCAGAAAAACTTACTGCCCATACTTTTGGGCACATACTTGGTAAAGGTACTTCCTAATAATCTCCCTTAATTACCATACTTTTGAACACCATAATATTGTGAAATGTTTTTGGTCATACAGCCTTACTAAATATGAGTGAAAACAACTAGTGTGATTCTGCATGCCATTTTTGGCTCAGATTCTCTTTATTTTTGGAACCATTTGAGTTAAAATTCAAAGAAAAACAGAACGCCAAACCAACGTTTGCTATAAGCGTTCCAAGAGTAAGATGTGATAGTTATCATGTACAGTCGTCTCTTACACAGATATGTAAGTTCACTTTTGCCATGATGAAACCGATGTGTTTTACCTGGGGTGATGTAGAGTTTATGACGATTTGGACTGGCTATCACCATCCAGGCTAGGCACTTATATATATTAAAAACAATTATGTGACTATACCACTGAAATTAAATTTCTTGGAGTTAAACTAGGGTGTATAGCACTTATGTTTTAACTTACTTCTCCTCTCATGACGTATACAGCTGGGAAGAGTGTTCCAACTGTATTCTATAGAAGTCACCAGGATATGTTCTTCCCTTGGGATGGGTAAAACTGCCTTTCTGCTGCCTCCCTCACGACCGGTAGAAGATGAATACTACACAGGCACTTGTGTTGGTCGTGTTTACTAAAATGTAACTTAACAAAATAAGAGACAGATAACTTCGATAATTTCTTACTATTGCTCTCTTTTGGTGAAACCCAGTTTATTTCTTCCTACGAAAACAAGCATTTTAAGTATATTTTTTCCCAGAAGGCAGCTGTGTTAGGGAGAACAAGGTCACTGGTTCAATCTTATTGAAACCCTCTAAGTATGTTGCATACTATGACCCTAGATGATTTTGATCTCCACATGTGTGGAGTCAACATATGCAACTTTCTCAAAGCTGACTTGTCAAGTAGTTCCATTGGAATCCACAAAGGTATGTTGATACATGACTGATCACGTAGGGTTAACATTTTACTTGAGAATTAACCACACAACAGGAAGGAAAGGGCATCGGTCAATATCGTTTGCTCCAATAAATCCTCACACAGCAGTTATGTGCATGTGAGGTGTTATCCGGCCCACCCCCGTTGACGGGGACAAAACTGGATTGAAAATTTGGTTTTAACCTAACTATTCAGACACAAGCAGGTGCTTATTTCATAATCACCAATCCAAACTTGTTTAGCAAGGACAATAACTGAATAAGATTATATTATACTGTGTCTAAATATTGCATTCCGACCATGACCATAATTTCATCTGTTCCAATCCACCATTTTTATAATTCTACCAAGCTGTTCAAAAATTAATTCATGTCCGTATAGGTTGGCTTCTTAAATGTTGATAAAAGGTCAATTCCACCACATTACTTGTGGTTGTCAAAATGCAAATAGCTCTATATACCAGTTGCTGGAACAGAGACATAGATTCTATAAATCTTGGTGTTGTACTTACCCTAGTTTTTCCAGTATCAATAGGTGTTCCTTTGGGTACATTTTGCGGTGGTGCCTTCTGACAGGCCCTGAGGGGGGGTTACATGTGTGGCTCCAGCTGCTCTATTAACTGGGCCGCTGCTTCTGCTAGGTGGTGGTGTTGCCAGGCAGAGTACACTAAACTACTACACTGGGTAACAGATGGAAACTCAATAGACGGTGTGGTACCTGCCAGGTAACAAATGTCTAATACAGAGTGATATCAAACTTTCTTTCTTTAAATCAGCTAGCGGAATTTATTAGTTCCTCAGTGAGCAATATTTTTAAAATGATTTGTTTAAGTGTGTGGACAAGCTACTTTTGAGGTAAGACAAATATTGCTATTTGATAAAGCCACCTTAACCCTAAACCACATTCTTTTCTTTAGCCTATTTCCCAGGAGGAGGGAAGGGGGGTAAAGGGGATAGAAGGTAAATAAGATTGGACATCCGTGGTGGGTTTCGAACCCGGGGCCCCTGGTGCACCAGTCTCATGACCAGAGATGGCAAGCCACACGGATGTTATGTTGCTGGCCCGGCAGCGATTTCTTGCCCAAGCGTTCGTTGATGACGTTGTTCGCATCTGTTTTGGACTTAGTGTTGGCCTGTTAGGCCTTTCAGTCATGGTCCTCATTCAAACTGATTATGAAATTGTATATTTGAGTATTTTAATGAATAAATAAATATGAACATGAAGTGTGACAGTATGTGGTTCCAGTTTGAATGGTCATCAACATTCATTCAACACAGAGCAAAATCAATGCGATCTTTGTATGCTCAATTATTAGTGTAACTTAACAGTGTGCAGTTATTCATACAGTAAGCATTACCAACTAACTTGAGTGGAAGCTGCAGTGCACAATTTTGTAAAATTAAACCACTGCTCTAGGGCAGCTTGGCTAAGTACTAGAGGACTGAGATATTGCAATAATATACATTTTTAAAAAATTCATAAAATCATTTTGTTTAAAAAACAAAACAATCTACCCCAAACCATGGCGAGCATTGTTGTATATATATGCCCAATTATATTTCCCATCCAGGAAATACTCAAGCACCCAGGGCATCCCAAAGCAATGTATATTGCCCTTTCTTTCGAATGCTCCATGGAAAGCCAGTTTTAAACAACATACGCATACTGGGTTAAAATGCACCGATGTTGTGAAATAGAAGGGGTTAAATTTCCTCACAAAGTCCAAGCTCATAGGAGCAAATTTGTATTGGTATCTGTTTCGAACCATTGTTTTGCCAGGTTCCCTACTTTGCCAAAATAATTTGTAGTGGTTACTGGGTGGTTAAGTTTGTTGTTAATTTTAAATACACTTAAAGGGATTAGCAGCAATTTGCTCATCCGAAACAACTACGAAAAAATCTAAAAAAAAAAAAGTCATATTTTTTGATATTTTTGTATTGGCATGTATATGCGAACATAACCTGCAAGTGGTTGGCTTGAAATCCAGGTATTAAAGACAAGGCAGTATTTTTTATCTGATTTCTGTAATTTCTATACGTGAGTATCAAAACCGACTTGAGATTAAAAGGCCTTTCCCAGTGAATATAAAATATTTTAGGGTGATATCGTGTACATGTGATCAATTACAGTTTGACCTCAAACACCAAAATTAGTGATCTTTGTTTATTTGTACTGTTTTGTAAACCACCAATCAGCTGTTTATTGTAGATTTTTAGACGTCATTGCTTGTTTATGTCATATTTGCGGAAGACGGTATGAAAAAAATTCCTCAAGTACTTCATTTTTTTCATAGTTGGTGGGTTGTTTCAACATTAAAGAAGTTATAGAATTGCGGCACCCCACACTATCCTGATTATAAGGTTAAAAGGAATGCATTTTCCCCATTGTTTCGATTCTCTCGCATTATATCGCTGCTAATCCCTTAATTTTTTGTGTCTTTGAAATGATCAGGTTAAAATACAATTAGGAAAAGTAGCTGATTTTTACAGAAGCCAATGTCAGAATTTATCAGATGAATTTACTTTGTTTCTCATTTTGTAGAGAAAACTTAAAAGGACACTATCAGTGATTTGCTAAAACAGAAAATCGGAAAAACTCATTCAAAAAATCAGATTTGATGTCTGTAAACAAGTATAGGGTGTCCTAAAACATACCCTACAAGTGATACACCCAAACGATCCCATAGGACAAAAGTGGATATTTGTAGGCATTATTGGCCATACGGGACAATTAACTACACGCACTTAATGCAATGAAGATTCAATTTGAATTACTGCTGTTTTCTTCCGTTCCATCAGTTTTCAGTGGGAAAAAAATAACTTTAAAAAAAAAAAAAAATCAACATTTGACTCTTTTCCGGACAGATCAACTTGATAGTGCTGTTAATAGATCCAGTATAGAATTTTTTAGTCATATCTTCTCTAAAATGTACACAGATTTTACTTTTTTTATTTTTTTCCTTTCAGATTAATTATCTCTCCTCCATAAACCAGAAAATTGCCAAACAACAATCTACTACTCACCTTTGGCTTGATGTCCATGGCAAATATATTGGCACATCGCTTGATGAACTAATGGGCAAGACTGGATGAACAGAGCAAGTAACACTTTCTCTTGCCAGTTAGTGCCCACCATTTGGTTGTGGCCACACAAGTCGACCATTACAATGTAGAAACCCAAATGTGCTGTCTGCACTATTCACAAGCTATCTCTATGAGTTCCGTATGAGACAAAGTTAGACAAGCTTTGAGAATTCATGGGCTATCAATGATGTGAGATTTATATTGACGTTCTTATGCAATTGGGTACCGGAACAGTTTGCTCTGTTATTAAACACTAACAAGATCAGGCAGTTTCTTCCACATAAATGTAGAACATTACACTGAACTGATTTCCTTTCACCAATGTGACTGAAACATATGCAATTTCCTTTCGAGAAGTGGAATGCCCCCAAAATACCTATTTTAGCACCCCCTAAAGATGAAATGGTCTCGACCAGTGACCCCAGGTCACCCCTGTCGACCATATCCTCCCTCATTTCCGTTTTGGCAGCCTTACCAAACGGACTCGTGTTTACTGTGGTTTTTTGATACTGGACGATTGTCGTCTCCATACGAATACTACTTATACCATAAACAGTCTGGATATAGTATTACTGGATTATATACTGGATGTAAAGCGCTCCTATCGGACGGAATATACGGGACTTTTACGACGTCGGAGAGCTCTTATTTATGTATCCTTTTTTTGCCGCCTTTGCGGTCATGTGATCTCTGTAGCGGGAAAATAAGTAAACAAAGGCACAGCCATTGACGCACTTTTGCTGCTCTTTTACTGCCTTTGGTGTGAGTTTTTATGGATTTTATTATTTGTTAGCTGGGTAGCGGACGGGCGCTTCTTGCTAACAATAAAATGGTTTTGTGTGTGTATTATTTTAATTATATGCTTGTGTATACTTAAAAAGGGGGGATGGCCCGATTTAAGATATGAATTTTTTCTCTTGATAATTGGCTTCACTCCAAAACCCCATCGATAAAGTTTTGCGCCGATATTTCAATCCGTTTTGAATGCGAGAGCTAAACGTGATTTTGTAAGCCCCATATGAGCACTGTTTAAAATTAATAATTGGGCTCCCAAAAGGGGGGTTAAATTTTCACGTCGTAACTTTCTCCAAACCAAATATCATTTGGCTCTAAGATTTCACAGGTTAAATGAGAAAAATAGAGCTTTCTCTGAATACCAAAATGTTTGACCCACTTCCTGTAAAATCTGTGGCTTTCTCTGGGGACGAGGCTTATTAGCGACATCGGCCATGGACCTTTAATAAAATATCATTCAAAAAAAAACTTTTTGAAAACATTTCTTTAAAAATTCTTTAAAACCGGTTGGTGACTCAGTTACCGATTGGTTTTGTATTCCTGACGTTGCGTATTGGGAGACATCCACGACCGTTGTTATTTTTTCTGTACGGTTTTTTATTGCGCACGAGCTATTTGTTTCCATCTAGCACTCCACAGCTCACCCCCACCCCGCTTATGGCCGGCGCATAATTGCGTACGTTGCCCCGCA
>JAMKCH010018835.1:0-49399 GCA_023653785.1 Ophioderma brevispina
AATCAACTCACTGTGACAGCACCATAGGATATTAACTCCGGGAGACCTTACACATAATTCTTACAAAATTCCTACCATCATGGCATTTATTCCTGATTGACTACTTTTCTTTATGAGTCATTTTGGCACTTTAATTACTCCTATTGAAGTTAATTGCAGAGACCTCTGATTACAACTGTTCCCTGTCGTATCCCGCATTGTGAAGTTGGTTCATACTGTAATAAAAACAACATGTGGGTGAGGGTGCTTAACTCCTCTCCACACTGGTAGACAATATGTTGATATATCAACACATTTATATACAACCTATAATTGTAAATGCCATGATATTCAGCGAATGGCATACCTAAATACCTGGTATTATTAGTCAGCGGTTTGTGATGGCTTTCCACAGACTGCATCTCAAAACCACTGGCCTAAAGGTGGCAACAAGAGATTTTTAGGCATGCAAATATTGTGTCATAATAGTATTTTATATGAGTAACACCCAATGATTTCTTTATGTTACAGAAAAGTCTTAAAAGAGAGAAAAAAGGTGATGTTTTGATTTGCTTATAATTTTCAATGTAAACATGCCTGATCCTCATATTACACTGCTCCTATAAAATACAAATTAGAAATTAAAAAAAAAAAAAAAAAAAAAAAAACATTTCTTCAGCTTAATCCTTTCAGATGGGGATATTTTTTATGGAAGCTTTACATCAGGAACATCACGAGATTTTTTGATTGTTGGGACACCTGATATGTGAAATCTCTCATTGCACTAGGCTTGTTTGGACTCATTAAGATGCATTTTTATGCTGACTCTGATATGGTTACAAATGCACATTTACTTGCCTGCAGTCCTCCACATTGTATAACTTTACTAATATTAAAGAGCTTTCGTGATTCAAAACCCATTCTGTTTGTTCATGTTTTGCTAGATACCCTTGAGAAAGCCTTATGCCCAATTTTCAGTTGATTCTGATCTGCGTTTTGGTGGTATGAAAGCAATGTTTGTATCAACAATCGCTCATAGACCACTGAACAGTAATTTCTGTCCATTTACGGACAGAAAATACAAAATTGCGAATTTCTTGCAGAGACGATTGACTTTGCACGTCAGATTGGGCACACATACTATACTTAGCCAGACGGTTCAGAATCCTCAACTTTTTGAGGTAGTCGGGGGGACAAGGCTGTGGATCACGAAATGCCCCTTTAAATTCTGAGAAGAGGAGGTATAGTGTTCCTCCCACAATAAATCTCTTCCAATACAATTTTGCACTGCTTGCCACATGATTTATAGATTGAGGAAATGTAATGAAATTGCAATATTGGGATGAGTTCTGTTCATTTAAGCACTTTTTGTCACTATAAACTCATGTGACTACCGTGCAAAAATTTGTACTGGAAGAATTGCATTATGGGAAGAACACTCTACATGCTCTTAATTCTGATAGTCAAATCCAATAACCTGAAATTTACACATTAGCTTTCGCCACCAAGGTGGCTTGATTACAAGCATCTCAACCATCATTCTTGCCGCAAACTTGTTACTGATTTCAGGACTGTAGATTGGATGTGTGATCAAATACTATTCACGGTCAACCGCTGACAATCCGTACATAGCTTGAGAAACCACACCGTTGATTGTTAGGGAGCTAAAAATCTCCCTCAAGATTCAAACTCCATCCCTCTCCCTCCCGTTCCCTTCCCTCTCTCCCTCAATGCAGTTGGTCAATGGAAAATCAAAATGGTCCGTCTTCTGGTTAGCTGGAGGCACAGAAAAACTGGCCTACACACCATTTTAAGCGAGTTATGCCAATTAAACGACTTCCTTGGCCTCAATAAGCATACCCAAAGGGAAACCACCAAATGAGATAAGGCATAAAAACAAAATGTTTGTTTGGCGTAACAGAGAAAAAATATAGGGTCGTCAGTCAGGTCAGAATTTTTTTTAATTTTTTTTTAGATCTTCTTAATGTTTTACTCTAAAATGAATACAAGATGCTACTATTTAAAGCTTTTTTCAATTGACATAACAAAGATCTTTTATTTTTACTTATTGATAGGTTGCTTTTGTTCTCCTTTTTATTTTTTTGTCTTTGTGTTGGTAAAAAAATTATTTTTTTTTTTAAATTGTGGATGAAATAATGGGTCGGTTGGCAGAATATTTTTTTTTTATTTTGTGCTAATTGCATAAAAACTTTTGAGTCAGCAGGGTTTTTTTAGGGTCGGTCGGGTTACGCCAAACAAACAATTTTTTATGCCTAATGCAAAGAATGTTCATACCTCGTCCATTCCCGATGCAGTGAAGAATATACCGATGTCTTTGGCATACTGCTGAAGCTCCCTGTACTGTTCATGGCTAAACTCTAAAACTTTTGTGCTCCCCGTATGTCTTTTCCCCAGGAGTTTTTGATGTGTAGGGTCGTTCTAAAGCAGCCTTGTTGAATTTGTGGTCCAGCTCACTCTTCTGAAATTGGCACAGTCCGCACCAGCTTCCTGTCAATGTACACAAATTTGATAACGATTATCTGTTAATTAACCCAACGCAAACCAGAACGCATTGAGAGCAACAAAACCGTGGTACCGGTCGGAAAATGTTTCTCATTGCATCTCTGCCGTCAACAACTATTTTTTGTCGCTAAATACTCTTCATTGCACCTCATTGCATCTGGGACGTCTTTCCGGAAAATGACGCGATGTTTCTCGTTGCATCTGGGACGTCTTTCCGGAAAATGACGCGATGTTTCTCGTTGCATCTGGGACGTCTTTCCGGAAAATGACGCGATGTTTCTCGTTGCATCTGGGACGTCTTTCCGGAAAATGACGCGATGTTTCTCGTTGCATCTGGGACGTCTTTCCGGAAAATGACGCGATGTTTCTCGTTGCATCTGGGACGTCTTTCCGGAAAATGACGCGATGTTTCTCGTTGCATCTGGGACGTCTTTCCGGAAAATGACGCGATGTTTCTCGTTGCATCTGGGACGTCTTTCCACAAAATGACGCGATGTTTCTCGTTGCATCTGGGACGTCTTTCCGGAAAATGACGCGATGTTTCTCATTGCATCTCAGCCTTAACGACTGTACGCTACGTATTCCTGAAAGTCCAACCATTTTGAAAGTTTTCGAAATATACATTTTGTTTGCTAGGAAACTCTCCTCATTTCTCTTAACCTTTTACCATATTTTTGAAAGGAAAACATGGTCCACTCATTCATGTAGGATAACCCTGGTTTAAACTCAGGTCTAAGTTAGACTCCTTTCAGAATACCAGCCTAAATGACTGCTAACACAACTTTTTTTTTAATTCATTGGTAGGTTAAAGGCACTAACACGGATTGTCTAAATCAGAAAATAAATAATTAAAAAATTTATATTTTTGCATGTCTGTAACGAACTGGTATATAACATACCTAACCCTACAACTTACAGTGCCACAGACCAAAAGCAACCTAATAATAAAACAAAATTGATGTTTTAAGCCTTGCGGTGTCCATACAGACACTTACCACAACACCTAATTAAATAGAAGCTTCCTTTCTTTGAACATTGCTGTTTCTTTCCTTTTATGTCACTTTTTCAGTTGGAAAAAAATAACTTATACTGAGAAAATTTATCCTTCACTTTTTGGCAAATAAAGAATATTTTGACCCTTTGGGAAGATCACTGATAGTGTCTTAAATAAACTTACTATTCAAATAGGTGGAATGTGGTGGCAGTGCAGGCATGGCAATGAAAAAAAATGTGGTTGCTGATAAGTGATGGTCATGGTTGGATGGGTTAGGGTTAATACATACATGCAACCATTAAAGGAATAGGGTACAGTATCATATATACACGAATCCGACGGCGACTATTATCGCCCCTACGCCGTAGGCGGCGCACTCACCATCCGCCATGACTGGGGGGCATCTTTTGCATTTCTCGTTATACAACGCGTTTACGTTGTACGTGATACCACAAGAAGCGAATAATTTTGATCAGTTCTGACGGCAAAAACCAACACTATTTCACTGTTATCCATTGTATATCATCATGTGCGGCTCAGGAAAAAAATGTAAATTTCTTGGCTGCACAAATAGCGATAAAAGTTACAAAAATGGAAACGAACTGCGGTGCGAATTCACATCGCAATGACACAAATGAAACAATCATCGTATCCATTTCAGTCTAAATCCCACATTGTAACTCGCCGGTCATTTTCACGTGTACTGCATAGTCCAGGCGGAGCACATTCCATGCACAAACGAGACTAATTTTGTTCAGATCTCCGAATCGATCACATGGCACGGAAGTGTCCTTTCTAAACCACCAACAACCCGCCATCGGCAAGAGTGTCAACTTTTTCAGCAAATACGATCGGTCTTTGGGAACTATTCAAGTTTTCCGTACACGGAATATCTCAACATTCTATTGTTACTTATTTTTGTCTGGATGTTTGAATTTTACGAAAAATATTTTTCTCACACGGCGTTATTACCAATTTTTAACACGTATTCTAACCATAAGCGTTCATTCAGGCCCCTGACAGTGAATCAGCAATTGGTGACGACTGCCACAGAGCGCTGCCATTGGACGATAGCGGCAACTTATTTGATATGAAATCTGCAGGCCTGGAAATCTGGTAATCCATCTGCCACGTGATCGGACATGGCGTACCTGGTTGCTGTGTGCCCACTGCATTATGGGACCGTTGTTATGTACCTTAGCTGTCGAAGCTTGCTAATATTCCAACCGCAGGGAAGCTCCAAACGGAGTGTGATGAATGAACGTGAAAATCTGATTACGGGAATCGGAAGACAGCCACAGTCAATTCCCATTGATTGTTGTTCCCTGGTTCATTTTTTTGGTTTTTTTCTCTCAGGTCACGCCCAAAGTGGGCGAGATAACCTTCAATTTTTACAACAACAGTAAGACACATGCCCTGGAATTCCAGTTTAGGCCAGTCCCTGACATCATCCTTCCATAAATCCATGAAATAAACGGTGAAATTTGTTAACAATTGCAAAAAAAGGTAGGTTGTAAATTCTTATTATCATGATTATGGGCTTATTATTTGTTTGTTAAGCAATATGCGGGTGTGTGTGTACTGTGTCATGTGTGTTTGGTGGCCGAGATGCCCCCCAGTAATGGCGCCGACGTAGAGGGTGTCCTTTCGAGGCTTCCCCGTCGGATTCGTGTATATGATTTTTTTTTTAAAAAGAAAATCTTGGGTACTATGCAGTGGCGTAACCAGACCTTTACAAATGGGGGGGGGGCTGAAGGGGTGCCAAGACTTTTTTGAGGGGGGCAAATTTGGGTCCTTCTCCATAGACACTGTACAAAAGGTCAGTTCATTTGGGGGGGCAGAAGGGGGGGGGCAAGGGTTTTGTTTGGGGGGCTCTCACAGTCACTTTTGATATGCTGCAATTCATGAAACCCGACACAGCTGATAAAATGTGAGATATTGGGACTGGAATATTTTCTTTTGTAAATTCCGCCAATAAGTAAATCGCAGTTCCAAAAACTCACCCACAAATATTGCTAAATAATCAAGTCCAGATTGTTGCGCTAATAAACAGGTAAAGGGAAAGCTCCTTTTGCTTGACCAAACACGCATGAAAGTATCGGAGTCGAATATAACAGTTTGCAAAGGCTGCATCCAATCGTCATACTGCATTCCCGTAGTGTTTGAACTGTGTTGTTTCAAAATACGGACAACCAAAAAGTTTTGGCGGACAACAAAAATTGTAACCTGGTTGTACGTGGGACAACCACTTTTTCCCTTAATTCAGACGCTGACCCCTGCATTAGGATTTCCCACCCTCCTGGATTCTGCGCGCTTAACCTGTCCGAGACTCCGAGAGTCAATGAGAATCAACCAAGAGGTGCCAATTGATTCTGACTCTCGGACGTCAATAACTATTTATTTTACCCAAAATGATTCTCATTGATTCTCGGACGTCTTCCCGTAAAACACCTCATTGATTCTGGTTGATTTTCAGCCATCTTCCCTGCAACATTTCCCTCCAAATCATTAAATTTCCCGAGAAGGAGCTTCCTAGATATGAACTTTTTCCCCCATTGCCCTCAGGGTACAAAAATTACTTTAGTCCATATTCAACAAGAATCAAGAAACAAAAACATACAATATCAAAGGGATACCAATACATCATAACAGAGACAGATATGGCGGGGAAATGGTCGAAAGGCCAATAAGGCCAGAATTGACCATCCCGAGAGCTAAAAAAACGTGTCTTTACCTAATAGAATAAAAAAAACACCAAAACTATCACACAAAGACCGCATCCCCCAATCAATCAATTGTTATAAGGAAGAAATAAGCAAGGATTGTATTTTTTTCGAAAATGTTTTGTTGAGTTTGATTTTTAACATGATCATTAAGGGAGTTCCAGAGAATGGGAGTCCGTTGTTCTGACTCCTGATTACCAAGGGAAGTTGAACCCAAGCTTTGGCACATCAATCAATGTTGGGTTTGTTTAAAGGCAATAGTTAAGCCAGTGACAGATACAAACCCCAATCAATCCTGGTACTTTGAATACCAGGCTAGTCAGCATTACATTAGGTTCAAAAAACGTAAAGTGATAGATAATCTACACAGCAAGATTCCACTCACGTGTAACCTTAACCCAGAGCTTAAGCTTCTCCATGTGTACTCTGAGCTCTACTCCAAGGGTACCCCCTGATGCATTATTGATGCAGTACCTACAACTGAAAAGTAACAAGCCAATGGGTGGATAGCACGGCAACGTTTACTTAGCAGTACACATCCTATTCCGGATTGAGGACACATCCACGTCAGTCCAGGAGGTATCAAGCCAAAGTCTTAAACGACCTAGATTCGCTGACGATATCGCCTACTGGAGTCTTCAATCCCTCGAGCTCAGGCACAGTTATAAAGAACAGCAGCCTGCAGCTGAAGAAATTGGGCCTTATCTTCAGTGTGCAAAAGACAGAGTTACATGACTACCAACTGCAACCCCACTTCCAATGCTTAAAGTTTATGGCGAGCGCATCAACCATGTCTCCGACTTCAAATACTTGGTTGTATGATGGCTTGCAGTTCTAAAGACCTTAATAGATGAAAAGCCCTTGCCTGGGCAGCATTTGGGAAGTTGACGCAGATGGAGAGTCCAAAGTAACCAATCGAATGAAGTACGCCTCTTCAACACCACATGTGTGGGGGGACAGCATTTTGTATGTCTGCGAAACTTGGGTGCTGACAAACAATTTGGAGAGTAGGTCAATTCTTTCGCAACTTGTTGCTACAGAATCATGCTGAACGGCAAGCGCATTGATCGTGTCGCAAATGCCAAAATCTATGCTGCTACAGGCCGGAGCCTCTGATAACCGAGTAAGACTGATACAGCTTACTTTTCTTGGTCATATTCTATGGATGCCAGAGGGAGAGCCTTTGTTTATATGCGTTATCTACACACCAACACAATGCAAGAGGAAGGGCAAGAGGAAGCCATGCCGACAGAGAACATCCATATCTCTCCTACATCCAAAACTCTTGGGGGACACCAACAACATGTTGCAACCACAGGCTATCTCCAACTTGGCCCAAAACAGAAGTGACGGAGGAGGAAACTTGCGAATAGCCTGCTGCGCCGTCGACTGATGATTGATGATGAAACATCTATAGATGGACTTGCAGTTGACTGCTTAAGTGGACTGAAACCAGAATATGTCATTATTAAATTAGTTTCAACACCAAAAACTCAACTGTGATAGATAATTTACACAGCCAGATCTTACTCATGGTGTAACCAGAGCTTCCGTATCCATGTTGTTACTCTTAGCTCTACTCCAAGGGTACCAACCTAGTGGCATTATTGATGCAGTACCTACAACTAGTACGTACACAGTACAACAAGCCACTGGGTTATAGCAGCAATGTTACTTACAGTACACATCCATAGTGTACTCTGCAGTTGCCTGCTAGGTGGTACTGAACCAGGATATTCATTATTAAATTAGTTCAAACAAACTCAACTGTGATAGATAATCTACACGCAAGATTCCTACTCATGGTGTAACCCCGAGCTTAAGCTAACTCCATGTGTACCCTTGCTCTATCCCAAGGGTACCCCTTGAATGCATTATTGATGCAGTACCTACACTAAGTACTTGTGAGTACACAAGCCACTGGGTGGATAGCAGCTAAGTTTTTAGCAGTGCACATCCTATAGTGTACTCTGCAGTTGCCTGCTAGGTGACTGGAAGGCACCCATTTAACCACCAGTAGGAGTACCTCTGCAGCTGTTTCCTCGACGTACCTGTTAAGGTAGCACCCTACCGGCTGCTATGCAGCAGCACTGGACCATTGACATCGCCAAACATTCCATTGTGGTTTACTACTTTCTGATCATTTTCAAGCTTAGTATTATCTATGATATTTAGTGTAAAACATATTTTGACAAAATGTTACATACATAAATTACTACAAATAAAAAAAATAAAAAACGTGTTTTTCTCACTAATCACAAGTAGTTTCTCAGTGTTATGTTTGTATGCATACCCTAACCTTGTTTGCATAAAATGAACATGCGAAATGTTCGGAACATGTGATCCTTTGTCATGGCACCACGCCACCTAAGGGGTGGATTGTAAATTTTCGATGTGTCAATAGCGGTACAAGTTAATATCTCAAAAAGTATTTATCCTATTGAGATGAAACAAAAAGCAATTGGAGCTGAGGTTTAAAGCTAGTCCACGAACCAACATTTACCGCATACTGGCATGGTAAGCATTTAAAGGTGTACTTCATATATTTAAAGTTTGAAAAATCAAAAATCAATAATTATGGTTTTGGTCAAAAGATCCAATGGAACATGTTTACCAAGGCTTGAATTCATACTTTTGGTTCATGTGTGCTCCTAAAGATAGAAAAAAACATGAAAACTGAAATGCCTACCCTCTATGGTTCTTGAGATATGACTGTTCCCGTGGTTCAAATGGCCGAAAAAACAAATATGGAGAAAAAACGCAATTAAAGTTTGATTAATGTAAGTCCTGGTTTCAAGAGGTTTTTTAGCTTAACAATTTCTTTTAATTAATTAAATGTCTCTGTTAGCAGTTCAGCTTGGACGATATTTTCCTCCTTCTCACAAGTTTATCATATAAATTTTTACGTCTTGACCGCTTGCTTTTACACATTGACTCTTCGGCGATTCTGGCACGGAGTCATTTACCTTTGCCATGGTAATGGTGGCCATCTTGGACTTGAAAAAATTGCGATAACTCATAAAGTAAATCATCCTTTTTTGAGATGGGCTTAAGGAACACCTTTTGTGTCAAAAACTCAATTCTGAAAAAATCCCCCTTTGAGACTAGGATTCCCCCTTAATATTAAAATTGTAGTAATTACTAATTAATAATACACAGAGCCAAAGCTCTTTGAAGGGAGTACCCACGAGGTACTCCGCATGGGGGTGTCGAATAGTGGTTAGCTACTGCGTTGTGTACCTACCTAGGTGGATGAGTACCCCCACTTTTGCTGCTGCCGATGGGTAACATGAGTTGTCGTCGTTAACTCCGTGGCTACTTAACAGGTACTTCAAAGGTATCCCATAAAGAAATTGGTTATGTAGCATCTTCCAGGACAATAGCATCTTTTTTTTAATTTTGATAATTAAACAAACTTCATCAATAAATTTGAGATTTCAAAATATAATTTCTGTGAGTAATATTAGATTTTTAGTGACTACAACTAAAGATAGCCGCCCAAAAGCCCAATTCCAAAGTTTGAGATGAATAGATGTTGTTTTCGATTGGCAGCACAGACATTTATGTATAGTAACCATGTCCCCGGAGTCCCGGGGGGGGGGGGTTCCCTCAACAAACAAAAGTGATATCGGCTCGTCACAGCATCTCAAAGTTTGGAACCTTATGGCGTATTCAGCAGTACCAATTTCACCCCTTAACCCTAACACCGGACCGGGTCGTTTTGGCCGGCCGACGGCCCAAATGCAACGAAGGTCAATCTATTTTTATTTTTAAAACAGCCCAGATGCAACGAGCGCCAAAGTTTGCGTTTCCTATTGCATCTCGGACGTTTGTGCCGCACAGAAATAAGTAGGGTAAAGCCAATAACGGCCCATATGCAACGAACAACATTGCGTCATTTTCCTCAGGAGACGGCCCCAAATGCCAACCGAAAAACATCGCTTCATTTTCCCGGAGACGGCCCAATTCAAACGAACAACATCGCGCCTTTTACCGGAAGGACGTCCCAGATGCAACGAGAAACATCGCGTGAAAAATGCCCAATAAAAAAAACAGGATAAAAATAAATAAATAAATAATGGATGCGTTCTGCACACTGATCGCAATGGATGAAATTTTAGCTTATAGTTCGCCAGTCGTGAGTGGCGTTATTACGATACTAATAGTAGCGAGTGGCGTATTATGCTACGTATATGCTCCGGTTTACGTAATCGAATACGTTTATGAATAATTAACCCAATAGATTATCGAAAATGTTGGCGCTATCACCCATCGATATCGAAATCTATGGGCATTTGTACAGTAGTGTACCCGCCATCCCAGATTGAAAAGCATGGCCTTCTGCGGGCCAATACCGTCCGAAATGCAGGCAGGGAAAAGCATCGCATCATTTCAGTCCCAATAACGACCCAGATGCAACGGGAAAAAAATCGCGTCATTTTCCCGGAAGACGCCCAGATGCAACGATAAAACATGCGTCATTCCGGGGAAGACGCCAGGTGCAACGAAAAAAAATCGACGTCATTTTCCGGTAAGAAGGCCCAGATGCATGAGAGCCATGAGAAGTCATTTTGCCGCGACCAAAAATAGTTGTTGACGGCCGAGATCAACGAAAAGCATTTTCCGACCGTACCACATTTTCCGTTTGCTCTCATTTCCTCTTCGGCCGTGTTAGGGTAATTGCGTAAGATGAAGAAATCATGCCCCTTAATGCGTAACCCACCACAAAGACCACCTTAACGGCGTACCCATCAAAACCGACCCCCTTAATTATGCAATTCTTTAACTTCACGAAAAAAAAAATGACCCTTAAGGCTGACTCATAGTTTTTGAAATTAATTTTTTGTTTAATTTTTGAACATAGTCAGCTAAACTAAAGATATGTGCCTAAAATGCCCAATTCCAAAGTTGAGATGGTATTGGATTTTTCTTTTCCAGGCAGTAAACATTTATTGCGTATACCGTGCCATAGGATACTGAGTATATAAGGTCCATGTCACAAGTTGGGTAGCAAAAAGGGTGCGTTTTACATTTTTCCGAAGTAGATGAATGAAAAATATCATATTTTGGGGGAACCAACCCGCTGGCCCTATTGATCTATTTTAGGCTCATTTAAAGTCTAAATAATAAGGTACATACAAGGAAAATTACCATTAACAAGTAAGGTAATATGAAATAGGGGCATCAGTTTGAATTTGCAATTGTAGGGGTGCGGTGGCAGGTGGAATGAAGGGAGGGGAAGGAGGTGGAGAAGAGGACATCTTTACGTCCTATCCATATCCGAATTTATAATTTCAAAAATCTACTGTATTGTTGTATTGTTTTGTATAATACCCCTTTTGACACTAGATTGGACTATATGGTTCTTTTTTTGGGGGTTCCAAATTTATATTTTGATATGAGTATGCCTATAACTTGCTTCACTTGGACTTCGTCATGATTTCAGGATGGGTAAAAAATTATATTGAAAGAATGTTTCAGTCAAAGTGGTTTGGGTTTTTTTTTTTGCCTATACTGGGATTGGTCTGTTTAGTTAAGTTTAGAACCATCTATATTTTATTATTTTATACCATTCCTAGTATACTGAAATGATTAATATAATATTGTCAGAGATTTTAATCTTTTTCAAGGATTAATAATACTTTTTGATGGAGCTGCTTCAGTGGAATGACCTCAGCATGACCTTTGAAAGTAGGTTTACAAGGTTAACATCCTGACCACGGTCATCACTAAACCTGATTAATGGCCTCATTAGCTGTACAAGGTCAATGATTGCAGTGAGAGCATTAGAGTGACTATTTCTTGTTCAAAGTGGAGTCTGATGGAAGTACGCACCGATTCACCTACCATTGATGGCACTGGACTTCAATTTGCAGCTGATCCCAATTTTAGATGAATATTTCTTTGAGAATTGATGAGAACTAGAAAAAGGAAGCATTTACAAGCTCTCCAGTAAACATCTTTTATTCCCAAGACACAGTTCTTAGTGTTGGTGTTGAACTTGAAGATGGGATGTAGGTGTTTGAATCGTCTATCGCACGCTGAAGTTTTACTCTCTCTCTCTCTGTGATTAAATCCATGGTAATTTGTTTTAATTAGTAATACTACTATTGATGCACTACTTCATTATCTACACTTGTACAAGGACGGGGTTCAATAAGAATAATTATCTCTGTAATCAAGTCATGTAATTTGTTTCCAACGATGATTGCAATTAGAACCCAAGTTTTATATGTTCAATGTACCGTGTACATATAATACGCCTGTAAGGTAATTGGCTTAATTGAACTATACTTAATTAAGACATTTTTTCAGTTGATACTTACTGTTATAACTAATTATTAATGTCTACAGGCTGCGGTGACAACTTTTTTGATAATTGATCAAATACTATTTACTATTTGACGGACTCATTGGCACATCTATACTGAAGTGTAATGTAAACATTACATCTCAAATGTATGAACAATTGTTAACTGACTTGGAATTAACTTTTAGTCTTTAATTTGATTATTGGGGTATTCAATATAGATCCTTAAATATGGGTTTAAAACAGTGAAGCATTAATTTTAGAACTGTATTTGTACAAGAGTCAATTTTGAGAAAAACGCATTAGAAAATAATGATTTACATGTGGCCTATGGACACTTTAGCATTAATTATGCAATTATGCCCAAACGACAATCATTTTGAAGGTAAAAATAGTGTTATAATTAGAGTTTGACCATACCTCGAACATATCAAAAAAATAAATTTTTGACAATTTTGGCCATGTAACACCAATGTACCACCTTTTGAACATGCGACATAATAAATTTCCTGATCCAGAAATTTATAACAAGTTGCGATTTTTCTATACATGAAGGACTTCGATTTCAGCTTAGATATTTCACACAGTGTATAGTATATGGACAAGCATTACGTAGACACGGAGGGCCCGCGCTTCGCGCGGGCTCCCCTAGCTGAGTGAACGGAGCGATCACTGAAATGGAAGCGATTACTGAAAAGGAAGCGATCACGGAACAGAAAGCATGACTGCAGGATAATGTCCATTTCTTTTCCTGTGTTCGCAACTCCCGTGTCCTCCACCATTTCTGTCGTGCCAGAATGCGTACACACAAAAAATATTGAATTTATTCCTTCAACGTATCTTGCCGACAGAAATTGAGGAACACGGGGAGTTGGGACAACCTCGGGGGAAAAGTCGGGAAGTGATCACTGAACAGAAGCGACCACTGAAGGAACGTGTCCCCGTCTTTCCTGTATAGTTCGCAATTATAACTTCGTAATTTTGCACTCGCAACCCGAATTCACACAGGTTTTATTTTCACTATTTTGTTGTCTGTTAAGCCCTCCCTACCCTGTGCTGTTACCCTGTGTTCCAGCAACTTCGTATTCTCTTTAAGGGCATGCAACTGATTAATAAATTAAGGCATTAATGTAATTGTTCTGCTGCTATTTTTTTTTCTTACAAAACTTCATTACCCGAGGCCTTTCTCTAAACGTAGGCCTACCGTCTTCTAATCTCTCTCTCTTCTCGCTTCGCTCTCACCCAATACTCTATCATACTCCCTGTGACGATTTACCATAGCATGTCGTGCAAGGAACGTTTGAGACTAACTTATTAAAGTGGTCCGTATGTGTCCGTAAATCCGCGCAACTTTTACCGTCGCCATGCAGGGGCGATGCAGCGACACTCCCCCGGTCCCCGTGTCCTCACATTTCTGTCGCAAGAAAGTGGAAGAATGAATCCATATATTTGAAGCTCAAACTCTCCCCTGCAATTTGACTCGGTCAGCAGTGTAGGGCCAATATTCAGCGGCCACCAAAGCAAAAAACTTGGTACACACTCCCGTAGCAACTCGCCTCTGCGTACCCACACCCGTAGCAACGCGTCTCTGCGTACACACATCCGTGGCACTCACCTCATGTACACTGACGCAGCACGCTGTCCTCACGCTGTTACTACACAGGACGATTACTATGGGGGTAACGTAAAATATGTTGCCAGTACGTGGGTGCAGTGATGGATTTGGACCATTTCTGTTGTTTTTCACAATTTTGCCTTGGAGAACGTTATCGATTTGAGAAAAGTCTCCGCCAAGATATCTGCCACTATGTAAAACTATAGGTGGTGAAATTTTGCGAATGTTTGCAACGAAAACTGAAGGCGAGATCCGGGACAAACAGATATACATACATGGATTTCTTGAATTAATGTACATGCAAAAAACCAATTTGTTGAAAATTTGAGGGCGCACTCTCAGGAAATCTCTGAGTCAGGCATTTAATCGCACCTAATGCAACACTTTTAAGCTGGCAGCCTTTCCTGTTTCATTAACTTGAAATTAACTAATCATGTGTTGGGATCCTTAACATGTACGGTCCGAAGTGTTGGAGGACCCCCACATATTGTGAAAAAACTTGTTACTGCATTTTGGACAATTTTCACTCAGTATAGAGATAAACTCTGAAACATATTCATATTCTCTTCTCAGAAGTTCTCAATAGTCATTGACCTAACGTTAAAATTTTACATTTTTTTAATACACTGAAGCCACTGTGGTGGTCTTTCCAAAGATTTACAGGATTTATGTATCGACTTATCAGCTAATAAACATTGCGGACAAACATGTCGGGAAAGAAATTTGTATTGTGACACCACACTATGAATCGGCAGACTTAAGACATGGAATAAAATGCATTTGGAGGAGATGGGGGTGGCAGAATACAGTGATTCATCTACTAAAAGGAATACTGTGATGGCATGATGAACATTTTCATGGAGTATAAAAATTTTAAACTTAATAGTCTAAAAATAGAGCAATCTGTACCGGGTCACAATACAGTAGCTATGGCCTGGTCACAACGATCAGAATTTGCTGTCGCTGGTAATGACGTTGTTGATTCCCCTATCATAGTTCCAGGACTTTTGTCAGCCCAATGTGGAAAACAAGGCGAACTTAGTATTTACGCGATGCGTAAAATTATGTCCCCGCCGAATGTGGCAATTCACTAATATGTGATAAAATGCAACTTCAAAAACCCGTTCCCCCGCCACAATACCCCGCAACACACCACCCCCCCCAACACCCCGCAACATACCCGCCAGTCCCCAACACCCCCACAACTCCCCAACCCCCACTCTCAGCACAACACCCCCTGCAAACAACCACCCAGGAATAACACCTCTCAACACCCAAAACCTGACCCAATGACCCTATAACCCGCCTACCGTCCCCAAACCCCCAACCCCGCAGCACCCCAGCCCCGCCCCAACACCCGAGCCCGCCGACAAGTCAAGCCCAGCCCCCGCCGCAACACCCAGCAGAACCCCCAACACCCATCCCCAAAACCCCCGCAAACACCCCACCCCTACCAACACCCCACCCCTCTCCAACACCAACCCCCTCCCCAACACCAAACCCCCTCCACCAACACCAACCCCCTCCCAATACCCAAACCCCCTCCCCACCATCACCCAACCCCCTCCCCAACACCCACACCATCCCCACACCTCACACCACCCAACACCTCACCACCCTCCCATAGCATTAGTATTCTTCATGTAGCGAAGGAATTTTGCCTATCCGATGTACCGTTCAGAGAGACAGCAATCATGCATATTTAATTAGCTCATTTGCATACCTAAGCGATAGATAAAAAAAAAACACATACTTTCAATTACAAAAAAGATGTGGCCCAGGATAGGCTTTCATGCCCCCAAAAGCGCAGGATTTGAGTATCCACTTTACCGTTTCAAAAATATAGTAATTACCTCTATGCTCCCGCGGATTTTTGCATATTAATTAGCTCATTTGCATTCAATTGTCCGAAAATACGCCCAAAATTAGTCTGGTCAAGAACTCTTCAGTCGCTTCCTCACCAAGTTACATCATTATACGCTCGACGGACCTCCCGAAAACTGTAAACAGGCCTTGCAGGAAAATTCTCAAAAGTATGAAAATTAGTATTAATAGCAATTTTCGGCCCAAATCAATTAGATCGGAAACTCACCAAACCCGATTCTTTCTACCAAGTACATCATTGTGCCATTCGGAACTCCAGATAAATGGTAATACAAACATGGGTTAACAATTTTTGTCACCGACGAACGGACGAACGGACAACCGGACGAACCGACGGACGGTGCTCATATCCCCCGTTCCGAAATCGTTCGGCGTGGAAATAAAAATGCAGGGATCATATCCCCTGTCTTGTTTCAAGCCGTTCGAAGACGTTATGGCATTATGCTATATGGGACGATCTCGGCAAGATTTTTAAAAGAGCTAAAAATTCGAGGGGTGATGTGATCTGAGCAAATGGGTACAAAACCGAAATAATCGGGCAGAAAAAGGGCCCGGAAAAGTGACCAGAAAACGGCAAAGACATCGGCGAAGGCGGGTTGAAATGACTACCCTAAACGTCGAAGGTTGCTCCAATAAAAGTACCCCTTTTTAAAAAAATGTCAACTCGCCGTCCACTGGCCACAGAGGTAACAAAATCAACCCTTTATTCGACGTTTTTCGCTGATGAGCATGAGTACCAACTAATGTTCTGAGTGAACCCCCGGGTCACCGGGTACAGTGACAGTGCTACAACAAAAATCCATATACATTTTAAAACAAACGTGTGATTTAATTTTTGATATGAAGGGACATTGATATTGACACTTAGCATTACACAATGATTAGTATGGGAAAGGATTATGTTTATGAAAAAAAAAATGATTTGTCGTGAACATTGAGGGGCGCCAGCCTTGGGAACTCTCTGAGTCAGACTTTAACTGCTTGTACATCACAATGGGCAAGTGAATTGTCGTTACCTGCATCCACCTAATGCCCAGGATATACTAGGGAGGGCGAGTGGGTTGTGTAGCGGTCGAGTCGCTACCTTTCACCAATGCGGCCCGGGTTCGATCCCCGATCGAGCCAGTGGCGTATGTGATTGGTGCCAATCAATACTAATCATCACAGGTGTTTCTGAGATCTTTGGTTTCCTCCAGCATCTAAAATAGGACTTGTTCCCATAAATCTTTCCCTGGCCCACTATTCTGGAAGCTCCCTTGAATTCAATGCATATAGCAATTGGGGTTTCTGCCTGCCTTGAATGCCAAAATCTTAAAAATAAACTAGTGGGGAGCCCGTGCTGCACGTGGGTCTCCGCTAGCAGAGGGTAACCGCAAGATTAGCCTGATGACCTTTGACCCAAAGATGGACCCCTCGAAAACATGACCACTAAAATGTGAAATCTGCAAACTTACCACCTACCAACAACTCATATCCATACGTTAAAGCATGGCAAATTTACAATAATGACCCTGATGACCTTGACCCCCCAATGGACCCCTCGAAAATGGGACCACAAACCTTTATGTCGGTAGCTCTACCACCCAGTACCAAAATTCATACCGTATGTTAAAAGATGTGGCGAAACGCATAGTCGGACAAACCCACAAACCTAGTGGTCGATCACATGCCCTGTATGTAGCAAGCACACGTTGACCCATTAAACAAGAGGACCAAATTATGAGCACTTGGAAATGCCTCTTTTACAGTTTCAGAGTTGATCTGATTGGCAGTAATAGTCTTTTAAAGTGGCTTCTAGGCAGTAAGAGGTATTTGTGGGCAACATGCCTAAAAAATTGAAGAAATTAGTAAAAAACCGCATACATGGAGTTGATCAAGGCTCCTCGTGTTGCTCACTTACTCAATTACTGTCACCCAGGTCAAAAATGTATTCGGTCGGTTTGGGATGAAAAGGGTTTTTTTTTCTGGGTGCTAGGTGGTAATGTGGCATATCTACCACATTGATCGATACATCGGTGATTGTGAGCTTTGTGCGGATTTTAGACGCCGTATTAGTTTGTTGGTGTCGTTGTATAATGTTTTGGAAGCTATTTTGTCAAGGGGTGTGATTAGTTCCTGCAAAGCTAACTCCACATTTGTCTTTAACATGTTGTCAGTAACGGATGTGGAGTTATGCACAACCACATGGAATTCCTTTCCCCCCCTGTTTACCTACCTCAACTTTGTCGATCTCAAATCCCTCCAAATGTACGTTATAGCCCTATTGTCACTATCAGACCCAACTGAAATTCCTATATAATCGCATTACATATATGTGAAAAAAACTTAAAACCTTGGAGCTTAAAAATTTTTGAAGAATGAGACTCAATGCCTCTTACGATCCTGCATTAAAAGTTGTTTTCTCCAAAAAGATGGATTTCTCTTTTTTTAGACAAATTTTTGAGATTACTTATGGTAATTTATTAATCTAAGAACATATATGTTGATCAATTTGATTCTGAATTGCTTTTGATATTTTGTTCGTCTGCAGGTCTGCAAGTTAGCTCTTTGAAATGGCCTGCTCATGCTGGTAACCGGGGAAAGGTATTCCATGTGTTTTTTGGCATAACTCCACATCCGTTATGACAACATGTTCACAGACATAATGTGGAGTTATGCTTAGCAGAACGAGGGGTGTGATAGGCTACTAACCTAGAAACGACTGAAATACAATTGACAACGATTCATTGATAACACGAACAAGCGTAACATGAATCCCCCAACACACCTTTCCCTTGGTAATGATCAGACCTGGGTCAGGCTGCAACAAGATAGGCCAATTTTGTCAACAGCATGCTTTTGCTGCTTAAACCTTCCCCAAGATCCGAAGATAAAATTGCCCATTGGCTTCAAAAGTGATTAATTCGCATTGATACTACCGCCGCAAGTGCACTCCCTTCTAAAGTTAGATTAATCCCTGTAATACTGCTCAATGGGGCATACGTGTGATTTAACGTCTGCATGCAGAGTTGTGTCTTGAAATGGCATTTCATGTAGTTTCGGTACCGCAACACGGGTTGTATCCCCATAGGGATACAACTTGGGTTGCGGATACTATGTAGTAGCCACGACAAATCTATGGACATTTCCCAGAAGGACAATAATGCATGTGGACGTTTGGTCACACATATGCCTAATTGAGCAATATCATAGGGATTAATGTAAACTAAGGCACTTTGGGATTTACTATCAATGCGATCACTCACGTTTGACGGGAAAAATCGGCAAATTTCATCGGCTTCTATACCAGGATTCTATCGCAGCAGCGGACAGGGTTTACATTCTCGGGGTCTCATTGAAAACAAAACGCTCTATGGCCACTGACCTGTATAGAGGTCAGGTCAAGGCTATCGGCTGCGACAGGCGCCGATCCCCATGTGCAATTTTAAAGTGCGTTCAACATGCTCAGTTTAGAGCTTACGTGATTGCGATTATTGCAGACTACAAGAACGGACAAATATGAATCGGTCACCAAGAACTCAGTGCTAATCAATGACATCAAAGCTTTAGCAGTCTAGTAGACGTGTGATAAATCATCTGTACACGAGACGCAGTGAATTTATCAGTAAAAGATTTTCAGTTATTGGGTGTACGTTAAGATTTAAAAGAATTAGGAAGATGTGTACGCAATTGTTCCAATTTCTGTTTGAAAAAAAAATGTATTTCCAATGGCGGCGCCGGCATCGCAACTTCGTTGTGCCATCGGGCCTGGGATGCTAATGTTAACTCTGACAGCACAAACCTAACGATTTGCATATGTCAAATTCAAATGCAAATTTTGGGACCGCGCGTTCCCGGATGGTAAACGAAAGATGTAGCAACCACATTGCTTCAAAGTGAGATGCAGCGCCCTGGGCCAATACCTTGAGTAAGTATTTCAGTGCATTTTCGGCGTGGTTACACTAACAATTCGACATAGTTACTTTTTCATAGATTTGCTACTGTGGCTTTAATACTGTTCGCTGGAGACGTTTTAGGAAAGGAAACTGTAAGTACTTCTAAAAGGAATTTTGAAGAGCACATAAGTTGGTCCATTGTTCTCGTTCAGTAATACGGGTTCGTAAAGGGTACTTGCTCGACCACTACATTGCTGTGCTCCGCGGAATTCCGATATGCCCGAAAACGGTATGTTGAAGACCGGGGGATAAAACCTACCGTTGCGGGTACCGAAAAAAAAATCCCACTAACAAAAAAGTGGTTTTTTAGTAAATATCTTAGCTAAAGCAATCGCAAGGAGCGAATCAATTTTTTATGACATCACTTCCGTCCGATATTCGGAAAGTGACTAACGATATCTAACGATAAGTCGCTAGCATGCCCAAGAAGTGCAAGACTGACTTGATGCAAGCCAGTTGACTTCAATCCAAATTCCAACTCAATCGCTCAACGGTTTAACAGCGAGTTTTTTTTTTTTGTTTTTCAAAATTTTTTTATTGATGCTGGAGGTGATTGATAAACCAGCGTAGTGTTTTATCACTAGCGATACACTACTGTCGCACAATGCCGACGGCGTACTTGCCTTCAGTCGCCTTGGCTGGCGCACTCGCAGAGCAGAGTTACTGTTACTAGTAGTACTACTGAGTACTGTGAGTACTGTTACTGTTACTGACGAGTTTCTCGATCAAGACAGAATCAGATTGAGACGGTCTGCAATCATGAAATGCGGGCTTTTTTTATTAGCCGACACGGCGTACACGGGCGAGACCGGGCTGGGCTACGAACAGAGTACATAGGATATAGTGGGGTTTTCCGACGGAAAAACCTGTTGGGGTGTCGGAAAAAAAGTTTTGAAATATTTTCATACCGACGTCCAATTGGTAATCCGACTCCGTGGGTGTTATTATCTGAATAAATATATAGGACCAAAAAAAGCAATCTGAGGTATTATGTAAACAGGTTTCTGCAAGTTTTTGATGTGGAATTTTAAAACGGCAAAGTTTAGTATACTTTAGTGCCTTCAATTTTCTTGCATTTTGCACCAGTTATTGACGCCGTAAGTACACTGACATGAACTTCACATCCTTTCCTTTAAATCCCGTTTAGAATAAGAATCAGGAATATTGGGTTCTGCCTGCCTTGAATGCCAAATACTTAAAAATATAACTAGTGGGGAAGCCCGCGATGCACGCGGCCCCCGTCTAGCAGAGTAGTCCCGCAAGTGAGGCCCTAGATGACTTTGACCCCAAGATGACCCCTCGAAAACCTGACCACTAAACTTGTACGCAAAACTTCTAACCACCATACCAACACTCTATCCATACGTTAGGCTGGCCAAGTTAGCCATAAATGACCCTGGATGACCTTTTGACCCCCAATGACCCCTCGAAATGTGACCACAAACCTCGTACGTCGGAGCTCTCTACCACCATAACCAAAATTCATATCCGTAAGTTAAAGGATGGCGAAACGCATAGAGTCGGACAAACCCACAAACCTAGTGGTCGATCACATGCCCTGTACCACCAAAGCCCCCACACGTTTGACCACCTAACATGGACCAAATTCCTTATCATTTGGAATGCTCTTTTACAGTTTCAGCAGTGATCTTATTGGCCAGTAATAGTCTTTTAAATTGGCTTCTGTAGGCAGTAACATTCGTCGTATTTTTGGTGCAACATGCCAAAAAAATTGAAAGAAATAGATCCCAAAACACGGCTACAATGTGAACGTTGACAAGGCTCACTCAAGTGTTTTCTCTTACTACTCAATTGGGGGTCACCAGGTCAAAAATGTATTCGGTCAGTTTTTGGCTGCCAAGGGGTTTGTTTGTGGGTGCTATTTTGGTAAGTTGGCAATATCTACATTGATCGAACATCGTGATTGTGAGCTTTGTGGCGGATTTAGAGACGCCGATAGTTTTTTGGTTTTGTATTGTTTGAAGCTATGTTGTCAGGGGTGTGATAGTTTCGCTAAGCATAACTCCACATTATGTCTTTAACATGTTATCATTAACGGATGTGGAGTTATGTTATATGCAGCACACCACCTGGAATACATTTCCCCTGTTACCTACCCCAACTTTGTCGATCTCAAAATCCCTCCAAATGTACGACATATATCCAGCTGTTTTCACTATCAAAACAAGGGATCACACAAAAATACAATAATAAAACCAAAACAACATATTAAAAAAAAACGTTAAAAACATTGAGCTTAATTTTGAAGAAAATTGAGACTACATCACTCTTACGCGTCCTGCATAGAAGGTTGTTTTCTTCTCTCTCCAGAAAATGATGGAATTTCGCTGGTTTAGACAAATTTGTGAGGATTAACTATTTCAAAGGTATTTATTATCTAGGAACATAGTAGCACTCAACTCGAGTCTAATTGCTTTTGATAGTTTGTTCGTCTGCAGTCTAGCAAAGTTGGCTCTTTGGAATGGCCTGCTCATGCTGGTAACAGGGGGAAAGGTATTCCCATGTGTTTTGCATACTCCACATCCGTTAATGACCAACATTTTTAAAAACATAATGTGGAGTTCTTCTTAGCAGAACTAGGGGTGGTGATAGGGCTACTAACCTAGAAACGACTGGAAATACAAAGACAAACGATTCATCGATAACACGAACAATGCGAACATGACATCACCCCAACAACACCTTTCCTTGGTATGATACTGACCTGGGTCAGTGCTGTCAACAAATATGCCATTTTTTGTCAACAGCATGGCTTTTGCTGCTTATAAACCTTCCCCAAGATCCGAAGATAAAATTGCAAATTTGGCTTCAAAGTGAGTAATCGCATTGATACTAAGTGCCGCACAGTGCCGCCAAATCCCTTAGACTCACATATCCCTGTATGTGCTCAATGGGGCATGTGTGATTTAACGTCTACATGCAGAGTTGTCTCTTGAAAATGGCATTTCAATGTGCTCGCGGCTTCCCCGATCTTGCCCCCAACGGTTGTTTGAAACCCGGGGGATACAACCCTACCGTTGCGGTGACCGCAACTAACCACAAACCCACTACAAACCAAACAAAGTTTTGTTTTTTTTTAGTAATATCTTAGATAAGCAATCGCAGGAGCGAATCATTTTTATGACATCACTTCCATCGCTTATTCGGAAAGTGACTGCCGATATCTAATCGCTAAGATCCGCTACTAGCATGCCCAAGAGTGCAAGACGACTTGAATTGATGCAATTCAGTTGACTTCAATCCCAATTTCCAACTCAATCCTGCTCAAGCTCAGCGATATGGATGCTGGAAGTGATTGATACAACACTCGTCACTATCGATTTTAGCAACTAACTGGTCGCACATGCGACACTTTCTTCCTTCATGTAGCCTCTGGCTGGCGCAGCTTGCAGAGTTACTAACGGACGGATAGAGTTTCGATCAAACAGAAATCAGATTGATTACGGTCCTGCAATCATGAAATGCGGGCTTTTTTATATTAAATTCATTACCGGGCTCGGGCCCTTAACAAGATAACCATAACACAAGCATATTATGTTAGGACCAGTTCTGGCATGCTCGGGCTGGAGTAAGTGGTCAGATTGATGGTGAGGGTGCCGATTCGGCCATAGTCATACCATAACCTTCGCAATTTTAATATCCTGTGTTTAGCAATGTTGATATCACCTTGATGATTCGACCATTTTCGCAATAATGAAACACGGATGATTTCCTCCTATCATACACCAGGCTGCTAATATCAAACTCCCAAGGCATCTTTTATACTTTTCTTTTCAGTACTTTAAAAGGCTACTCTCCTACGCTGTTTAGCGGATAAGTCGCTTGGATTTATAATTTAATGGAGGTCTATTCGCACCGTCTATCACGGTGCGAATAAGCAAAGTTTTCCGGTAATTTCGCACCGTAGCGGTGTGAATAAGAAACCATTTTCTTGTAATTCGCCGTAACGGTGTGAATAAAAAACTTCGTTGTAATTCTCACCGTGGTGGTGCGAATAAGAATTTTGTTCTTGTATTCGACCCAAAGCGATAAAAAAACGAAATTTTGCCCGTTGTTCACAACGTCAAACGCGCGGCAGTTATTATCAAAAACTTCTCCGCAGGTGTGTGTGTGTGGTGGGGGGTATTTTTTTCTCTGTTGTTTTTCTTTCGTTTTTGTTGTTTGATAATTTTGGGATGCTTTTACTCCAAGAACTTTCTTTTTGGTGGTGTTGTTCATGTATTTTCATCCATTTTATAATTGTTTTATTTTTATATTTATTTAAGAAATAAAGTGTGGATGCATTAATCCGTTATGGGGAATAATGTGTCCGAGGTCGGAAAAAAATAAATTAATGGAACGATGCAGCCAAGTCCATTATTTTATTTTTTCAGGCCGAGGATACATTATAGCTCATAATAATACTGCAAACCCTTCTATTCAATTACCGAAAACAGCGTGATATAATGAGTAAATGCATTGGCGACCCATTATGCAGAATAATGGGCAGTAAAATGACAAATCCGAATGCTGCATTTTCAATAATGGGCAGCAGAGGTATTACAATATTGCTTATAATGTATTTCTCATTTTGTTTTCATCTTTAGTATGTTTTTATATTGCTTTTTTTTATTTTATTCATTTTTATTTTAATATTTTTGTTTTTTTATTGCCGTGTTTTTATTACTGTAGTTCTATTTTGGAATTTGTAAATTATTTTTTGTTCATTCACTTTGAAATATTATTTTTGAATTGCTTACTATTTAGTACTTTTTGTTTTTAATTTATCATTATCTTCTTTTTATTACTTTGATATTTTTATAGGCCAATTTTAATTGCTGTTAATTTTGGGGTAAAAAATATTGATTGTAAAGTTCAATTTTTTGTACTTAATATTTTAAATTTTCATTTGCTATCTAATCCACAAGCCGTGTTTCATTTTCCAATATTTTCAATGAAAAAGAAGTACCTGGCAGAGCTCCGCCAGGATAAAAGTCAAGTAATCGAACCCGCACCTTCAGATCATGATCAAAGCCGTCACAATCCACTGGACCACATGTTCTCTTACTATACTTCAAGCTATAGAGTACTAGATTTATATTTTCGTGTCTCCGGTGTAAGAAAGTTTTTAGAGCCTACTGTGTCTGTCTACCCATCTTTCGACTCCCACAACTAATGTCCTGAGCGAAAGTGATAATCAAATTTGCCGCCGTGGAAGAAATAGACACGTAGCTCAGGTCAAACAAACGCATGCATAAGACGCCCTTTGTCGCGGTGCGATACGACGAAATTGTTATCAATTAGCTACCGTCCACGGTACGAATAGCCACTTACTTCGAATTTTTTATCAGAAGATGTCACCGGTTTGCGTAGTTTCCGATTTTTCCCCCTGTTTCCGTATCAACTAAACACGGGTTTTCGCGGCCTCATGTCACAGCGCACCGTATACCAAGGCCAGTTATAGGCGGCCCAATTCCTCAAATGGTATCGAATGCAAAAATTCCCAAAACCAGAAAAAAGGTCTCCAAATTTAAATTGAAAAGTTTCAAATCCTCATAGGTTTTGAAATCTCGATACAGGTTCAAATTCTCATAAAGATTTGAATCTTTGATAAAGGTGTCAAATTCTCATTTTTCAGACTTCAAAAGGTTTTCAACGAAGGTTTCAAGTCTTCATAAGGTTTCAAATCAAATGTTTCAATCTTCATTGGCCTAAGCGTTTTCAAATTCTATAAAAGTTTCAAATTCTCCTAAAGCTTTCCCAATCTTCAAAAGTTTTCATATCTTCATAAAGGTTCAAATCTTCAGAAAGTTTTCAATCCTATATAGTGTTTCAATCTTCAATCTTCAAATGCCTCAAATTCTCATCTGAGTTCTCATAAAGGAGATTACAGTTCTCAGGGTTACGCCCTATAGGGCTACTAGCGTTTATCGTGCGCCAAGGGGGTCAAGACTCATTCCGGGATTCATTATTTAAGATTTTGGACGCACGAAATTAGGGTAAGGTTGGGTAATATGGACTCATTGGCATTAGGGCCCCCTCATAAACTTTTAACTAAATCGTGGGAGTGTCCCTTTTTTCTATTCTTGAAGACATCCTTCAACAACTGTATTCAGATATTACGGAGGGAGTTCCTGAAGCCAAAGAAATATTTAAATCCGGGGTTTAATTTAAAATTTTCAACACCAGTTTTTCTTATTTTGTCAGCTACATGTTAAAACATCCCTATTTTCTCTTGAGCCTCGATCTGGAGGTGTTACCATGGCAACATATGGTATGACATTAACCATCATCGGTACATGATGTATCAATTCCCTAGTGACATCTAATTCAAAACGGCGAATAACTTGTGTATATGTATCTGGGGTAATACGGGACACCCTATATTCTCCCATGTAAAAACTTTATGGGACGGGGCAATATGACCTATAGTCCATAAGTTACCCCGCCTCTATTGCAAATAACGAGCTGGTCCATAGTGCCGACGCATGGGGTAATTATGGACCCTTTGCAAAAATCTTTTTTTTTGCCTATATCTTTTTATTTGTTAGATATGAATAATCGGTTTGGTCTATATCTAACTCATGAACCAAAGCCGTTAATTGATAATGAAAATGATTGAGAATAAATAAAATTCTTGAAATTACGATCGTTGGCTTAAGTGTACAGGAGGAGATTTTTTTGAGGATACAAATTTGTCTCTCATTTTCCACTGGATCGGTCGTAGACCACCTACCTAGAAAGTTTCAAGGGTTTATTGAACAAACAGTACACATAAAAAAAAACAACCACCTTGTTTTGAACTTGGCCTGCTATCGCACGTCCCCATAGAAAACCATGCTTCACTTTCTGTCGTGCACGACAGAAGTACTAAATCACCCACCTTATTACTAAAGACGGCATATTCCGGCTAATTCCTTCTAACATTGGTAAGCATTCCAATATTCAAAATACCGGGGTTTCCACAATGGGTGGGGCGCTTCTTCTGGAAATCTCTCATGCTCTTTAAGGGGTACAAATCCACCCCACTTATCCCCCTAAATAAAAGGGGGGTCTTTTAATTTTCAATCATTAATTTTTAAAATTGACCCTTGTTTACGCTAACCCCTCGGCCCCTGCTTCAAATCTCATACATGTTTAAAATTTCTCATAGAGAATTTCAAATCTTTCATAAATGTTTCAAATCCGCTCAAGGTTTCAAATGTTAAAGGTTCCCCGATTCTCATAAAGGTTTCAAATCTCATAAAGGGAGTCAAAATCCCCCATAAAGCCTCACATCTTCATTATTTTTTTTTTACTCTATTCTTTTTTATTTAAAGCTTTCTTTAAGGCATGGTCCCACCCTGCAGTGACACAACCTGAATTGTCCAAGGGGCCCTCTTTACAGAATGTACATGTCCTTGTATAACATAAGTACTATATAACATTGAATTGAAAAATACATATAATAATAAAATACAGTGTGAATATAATATAATATAATACAACGAATGTTTAAAAAAATTTCCCCAGAAAAAAAAGGCTAGGAAAATATACACAATATGCTTCAGTAGGATTTACAATTGATGCGTTAAGACTGTGAAAACCTCATAGTACACAGCGGAGACTAAGGTTTCAATCTTCATAGCGGTTCAAATAGCTTCATAAAGGTTTCAAATCTTCACGGTTTCAATTCTCATAATGTTTTCCACAAATCATAATAAAGTTTTCAATCCTGTAAGCTTTTTAAATCTTCACAAAGGTTGTTCTCTATTGGTAACAAAATCAGGTGTCTGTGATAATCGTGTTGCTACTTCTCTCTCCGTCCATCATTTTAGATCACCTTGTAATCTTACCTTTATACCTTTCTCGGTGGGTTTTTTTTTGAGTCTCTTTTTGCATGAAAGGAGCGTAGAAATGTAATTAAGAATTTTGGTAGACGACGGTTAAAAAACCGTGTGAAAGTAATCATAGTCCGACAGGTACCATAGTCCGGGCTTTCCATAGACGACAACGGAATAAAGCGTGAAACTAAATTAAATGTTGCGTGAAGAGTCAACTGATCGATTGCCCTATTGTTCACAGTTCACCATTGTTTCCATGACCTTGAACCTGAAGACTAATATCTCCTGCCACACCGGACCTCTTGTCATTGGGGGCGCTATAAAACTAAAACAGTCATTGTGGTTTTATGTCGTGTATGCCGGGTTACAAATATCGTGCAAGCGGCGCATTACACTACATAAAGCGTTATTATTATCCAGGCGGTAACCATGAATTTCGGATTGAATGTGCAAACTTTCGTATTTTTGTAATAGTCACATATTTTCCCCAAGAGCCAAAAAAAGCTATTTTCAGCCTTTTTTTATAAACGCTGGACATTATGTTTCCTCGGGGTTAACCTGTGACATATCTCTATTTTAACATCTAAGTAATGCCAATTTCCTCCCCCGTCAATTATGCATCATGTACAGTTGTGGAAGTAGATTTGAATCTGGGGCAATGAATTAATCACATATTCATAAATATTTCTATGTCTCTCCGTAGAATCTTACATGTTATCACACATTACGTGAGTGTCTGCCTTCAATGTAAAAGATCCACCGTAGTTTACGGTAAACCGTCAAAATATTTACGGTAAAATCTTAACGGTTATTTACATGCAAATACGGTTGACCGTGTATTTTACGGTTAAATACCAAGAACATGCAACCATAAAAATAAGCGTTTACGATAAAATACCGTCTAAATTCCGGTAAAAAAAACCCGTCAAATTTACTTTAAACATGCTGGCAACTCAGTTGCCATGTATTTACCGTAATGCATTTTAAAGGTTTCAAATCTTCATAACCTGTCATAAAGTGTTCAAGTCTTCAATAAAATTTCAAATCAGTAAAGGATTCAAATCTTCATAACGGTTTCAAATTCTCATAAAGGTTTTGCAAATTCGCCTAAAGCGTCAATCTCAAAAGGTTCAACTCTTCATAAAGGTTTCAAATCTTCAAAAAGGTTTCAATTCTAATAGTTTTTTTTCAAATCTCAAAGCAAAGCAAAGCTTTTCAAATTCTCATCGAGTTCTCATAAAGCTTCAAATAGCTTCAATCAGGGTAGCGTTATCGTGCACTGTTAAAAATGTTCCTAATTTTTACACAACTGAACTTTTTAATTACGGTAACCCCCAATTATTTCCCTAAATCTTCACGCGTTATTACCTATACCTAACACAAAAGTACAATTTGGAGGCAGAAAAATATGTAAATAAACAGGGGCCTAGAAAATAATACTACACATTTTTGAAAAGTATTATTTATACTCTGACCGTTATTATCGTTGCCGTAATATTCACGTTCTTTTGTTTATTACTTAGTTGTTTTTCATGTAAGAAATGACTCTGAAAATCTTTATTTAACCTATAAAAATGTGTTAATAACGGCGTGTAAACGTCATTACAAGCAAAAATCTCACTTTCCCCTATCATTGTTTAAAAAAATAGTTTTAAAAACCTCTTGTGACTCAATTCCCTCCTTTTTTGTATGATATTTAGTTTAATTTGAAAAAAAGAGTAGTACAACACACACCACACACGCCACACACACACCACACACACACACACAATAAGCGTTTACGATAAAATACCGTATAAATTGCGGCAAACCGTCAATTTTATCTGTACAATGCTGGCAACTCAATTGCCAGGTAGTTTACCGTAATGCATTTTAAAAGATTTCAAATCTTCATGAAAGGTTTCAAATTCTTCCATAAACCAGTTTCAATTCCTCCTGAAGCTAGTCAAATCTCAAAAAGGTTTCAAATCTTCATAAAGGTTTTTAATCTTCTAGAGTTTTTTCAAATTTCGAAATCTCAAAGGCTTCAATGTCTCATCTGAGTTCTCATAAAGGCTTCAAATAGCTGCTTCAAATCAGGGTAGCGTTGATCGTGCACTGTTACAAAAATGTTCCTAATTTTATTACCAGACTTAACTTTTTTAAATTACGTAAAAACCCCAAGTATTCATAATCTTCACACTTTATTACATATACCTAACATAAATTACAATTTGGTAGCCAGAAAAATGTAAAATAAACAGTGGCTAGAAAATAATACACACATTTGAAAAGTATTCTTTCTACCGACCGTTATCTATTGCCGTAATATTACGTTCTTTTGTTTATTACTTTTTGTTTTAAAATGTAAGAAGATGACTATGAAAATCTTTTTACCAAAAATGGTTAAATAACGTCGTGAGTAACGTCATTAAAAATTGCAAAATCTTATTTCCCCTATCATTTTTAAAAAATAGTTTAAAAAACTCTTGTAGAACTCAATTCCTTCCTCCTTTTTGTTCTGATCTTTAGTTTTGAAAACAGAGTATACACACCACACACGCACCCCACACACCACACACACCACACAATAAGCGTTTACGATAAAATACCGTATAAATTACGGTAAACCGTCAATTTTATCTGTACAATGCTGGCAACTCAATTGCCAGGTAGTTTACCGTAATGCATTTTAAAAGATTTCAAATCTTCATGAAAGGTTTCAAATTCTTCCATAAACCAGTTTCAATTCCTCCTGAAGCTAGTCAAATCTCAAAAAGGTTTCAAATCTTCATAAAGGTTTTTAATCTTCTAGAGTTTTTTCAAATTTCGAAATCTCAAAGGCTTCAATGTCTCATCTGAGTTCTATTAAAGCTTCAATAGCTTTCAATCAGGGTAGCGTTTCGTGGCCAAGGGGTTCAATCGACTTTCGGGGCTCGTTATTTTTTAGATTTTGGCGCAACCGAAATTAATATAAGGGATCTTTATTTTCATTATTTAAAATCTGATATTTGAATTTTGACCCCTTATTTAACGCTAGCCCCTGCTTCAAATCTTCCATAAATGTGTTTAAATTCTCGTAAAGATTTTCAAATTTTCATAAAGGTTCAAATTCTCCAAGGTTTCAATCGTCAAAAGGTTCCGGAATTCTCATAAGGTTTCAGGCTTCACAATTGTTGGGTTTTCATCAAGTCTTTAATGAGGGTTACAAATCCTCATAAAGGTTTCCACATCTTTCTTCATAAAGGTTCATCTTCAAAGAGGTTCCAAAGCTTCATAAAGGTTTCAAAATCTTCTCACGGTTTATTATCATACATGTTTTCAAATCATAATAAAGGTTTCAAATCCTGTAAAAGCTTTATAAATCTTAATAAAGGTGGTTCTCTATTGGAACAAAATCAGGTTGTCCTGGTGATAATCCTACGTCTTAGGCCTATTAGGCTGTGTTGGTAACTTCTCTCTCCGTCCATTCAGCTTGGGATTCAACCCTGTATCTTACCTTTATACCAACCCTCGGTGGTTGCACGGTGTTGTTTTTGTGTAGTCCCTCTTTTGCATTAGCAAACAACGCAATCCCATATTGCAATGTTATTGGAAATTGCACCGTGAGGTAATGCAATTACCACCCCTTGGATAATCATATTTAATATTTGAGCCACTTTGCTCTGGCAAAAACAATGTTAGCAGTACTAACTTTTCTAACTTCTATCTTTTAGTTTTCGTACCTAGATCGAATTGTTTGATTCCAAGTACCATAGTACCAATACATTCAGGTGTATAGTGTACCATCAATTTTACAACAATTGCGTTTTTGGTATTTGTATGAATACAACTGACTTCTGGCAAGCAAGCATCACGAGCACACTGTTACAAAATGTTCCTAATTTTTACCAGACGTTACCTGTAAAATTACGGTAAACCCCAATTAATTCAAATAATCTATCACGCTTTATTACCTATACCTAACATAAAATTACAATTTGGAAGCCGAAAAATGGAAATAAAAACAGTGGCTAAAAAATAATACTAACTACCCATTTTGAAAAAAGGTAGTATTTATTACTCTGACCGTTATTCTATTTTTCCATAATATTACGTTCTTTTATAACTTTACTGTTTTAATGTAAGAATATGAACTATGAAAATATCGTTTACCTATAAAATGTGTTAAATACGCGTAAGAAGTCATTAAAATGCAAAATCTCATTTTCCCTATCATTTTTAAAAATAGTTTACAAAACTCTTTTCCTTCCTCCCATCCTTTTCCTCTCTTTTTGTATTATATTTTAGTGTAATTTGAAAAAAATTAGTAACACACACATATAATTTTAATTTAGCATGAAGTGATTTGAAGTCTGGGGCAATGAATATTGATCACATTTCATAAATATTTCCTTCGTAGAATCTTACAATTTTAATCAACACAATTAACGGTGAGTGATCTGCCTTCAATGTAAAAGATCAACCGTATTTTTACGGTGAAACCGTAAAATATTTACGGTAAAATATTAACGGTTATACCATCAATACGGTTGACCGTGATTTACGGTGAAATACCAATAAACCACAATGCAACCATAACCAAAATAAGCGTTTACGATAAAATACCGTATAAATTACGGTAAACCGTCCAAATTTACGGTAAAATGCTGGCGACTCAGTTCCTGTAATTTACCGTAAATGCATTTTTAAAAGGTTTCAATCTGCATAGACTCTTTCATAAAGTTTTCTCTTCTAAAAGTTTCAAATCATTAAGGATTCAAATCTTCATAAAACGGTTTCAAATTCTCATACAGGGTTTTCAAAGTCTCCTAAAGCTTTCAAATCTCAAAAGGTTTCAAATTCTCATAAAGGTTTCAAATCTTCATAAAGGTTTCAATCCTATAATATTTTTCAAATCGCAGGCTTCAATTCTCATCTGAGTCTCATAAGGCTGCAAATATCTTCCAAATCGAGGGGTGCGTTATCGTGCACTGTAAAAAGTTCCTATTTACCAGAATTTAACTTTTTTCAATTCCGTGTAAACCCCAATTATTCAATAATCTTCAGCTTTAATTACCTATACCTAACATAAAATTACAATTTGGTAGCAAAAAATGTAAATAAACGGCTAGAAAATCATTACACCAAATTTTTGAAAAGTATTATTATACCTGACCGTTTTATAGTTGCCGTAATATTACGTTCTTTTGTTATATTACTTATTTTTTTTAATGTAAAGAATATAACTATGAAAAATTTTTTTAAACCTATAAAGTGTTAAATACGTCAGGAGTAACGTCATTAAAAATGCAAAATCTTATTTCCCCTATCATTTTTAAAAATAGTTGAAAAAAAAAAAACTCTTTGTAAACTCATTCCTCTTTTTTATGATTTTTAGTTTATTTGAAAGAACCACAAAAAGTATACAACACCACACACGCACACACACACACCACACACACACATAAGCGTTTACGATAAATACCGTAATAAATTGCGGCAAACCGTCAATTTACTGAAAATGCTTGCAACTCATTGCAGGTATTTTTACCGTCATGCAATTTTGAAGATTTCAATCTTCCATAAAGGTTTCAATTCTTCATACCGTTTCAAATTTCCTGAAGCTTTCAATCTTCACAAGGTTGCAAATCTTCATAAAGGTTTTAACCTTATATAGTTTCAATCTCAAAGGCTTCAAATTCTCCATCTGAGTTCTCTTAAAGGCTTCATCTTCAAAGAGCCAAATCAGGGGTAGCGTTTAGTGCGCCAAGGGTAAGCTACTCATTTCTGGGCTGGGGCTCGTTATTTTAGATTTTGGTGGCGCACGAAATTAATAATAAAGGGATCTTTTATTTTCCTATTTTAAATCTGATATTTTGAAATTTTGACCCTATTTACGCTAGCCCCTGCTTTAAATCTCATAAATTGTTTTAAATTCTCGTAAAGATTTCAATTTTCATAACGGTTCATTCTCAAAGGTTTCAAATCGTCATAAGAGGTTCCCCCGATCTCAATAAAGGTTCAGCGTCACATGGTTTCAAGTCTTTATTAAGGTTACAACCTCATAAAGGTTTCACTCTTCATAAAGGTTTCAAGTCTTCAAGAGTTCCAAATCTTCATAAAGGTTTAAATCTTCACGTTTCATTATCATAAATGTTTCAAATCATAATAAAGGTTTTCAATCTGTAAAGCTTTTAAAATCGTATAAAAGGTTGTTCTCTATTGGTACCAAAATCAGGTGTCTGTGATAATCCTACGTCGTATAGGCCGATTAGGCGTTTGGTACTTCGCTCTCCGTCCACATCTTGGGATCACCCTGTAGCTGACCTTTATACCTCGGTGGGTGTTTTGTTTTGAGTCCTCTTTGCATTATCAAACGCATCCCTATGCAACTGGTGATTGGAAATTGCACCTTGAGGTATGCAATGACCCCTTGGATATCTTTTAATATTTGAGCACTTTCTGGCAAAACAATGTAGCAGTACTACTTTTCTATCTTAGTTCGTACCTAGATAGAATTGTTTGATTCCCAGTACCAATAAGTACAATACATTCAGTTATAGTGTACCATACTTTTACATGGTTTTGGGATTTGTAATGAAGAAAATGACTTCTGGCCAAGCAAGCAATCAACGAGCACACTGTTAAAAAATGTTCCTAATTTTACCAGACTTTTTTTTTTTTTTTTTTTTTTTTAAACCCAATAATTCAATTCTTCACGCTTTAATTACCTAACCACTAACCATTACAATTTGGAAGCCGAAAAAAATGGAAATAAACAGTGCTAAAAAATATACTACACATGTTGAAAAAAGGTAGTATTTATACGCTACCGTTATTATATTTTCCATAATATTACGTTCTTTTATATAACTTACTTTTTTAAATGTAAGAATATGAACTATGACAAATCGGGTTTTACCTATAAAAATTGTGTTAATAACGTCGTAAGTAAAGTCATTAAAAATGCAAAAATCTCATTTTTCCCTATCATTTAAAAATAGTTTAAAACGCTTTTCCTCCCTTTTTTATTATATTTATGTGTAATTTGACAAAAAGTATCCATCACACATATTATTTAATTTTTTACATCTGCTAATCAGTCAAAAGTCAGTAGTGGTTATGGTTTAGGACTTGTAATTTTAAGGCCCTGGTCGAATCCAGAGGGTTTTTTGAATCAATCCCACAATGCATCAGCAACGTGCCTATACTGTTCTGTACTAAACACATGGTTCCGTACTTCAGGGATAAAAAGGGTTCCAAAAGCTTAAGAACCACAAGACATTTCATGATCATGCTAAAAATTCCCTAAGTCTAACGTTTTGTGGGCTGAAATGAGCGTAAAATCAGGATGTTATGTGTTAAAGATAGGATTTTTTTGGATCAACATGACCCTATTGAGGTGATTTCCCAAAACTGGGGTCATTGTGGATTGACTCAATACCCCTCTGGTTTAATCTAATGTATTCATATTAGTGACTTAAATGTGTACATTACCATATAAAACAATGTATAACGGTTTAAATTTTTTAATTGTCTTCAACGTTTCCCTTTTGTTCCCTTTGCCTTTTTCTCAAAAATTGTTTTTCTGAAATATAACTTTTTTTACAACCACGTGGTAACGTAAATACAACGTTTGTTTATGCCAGAGCTACAACGTGAAAATTCTGTCAGAGGATTGTAATAGCGTGTTAAGGGCTTAATTTTTGTTTAAAAACAGTCAAAAACCAACTATAACGTTGAAGCGAGAATTTTACTCCGTTATTTTACGTTCCCTCCAATGGTTTCGTATTTTTACGGCTCCATTATTTTACGTTCTGCATTTTTTTTAACTTTTTATTTGTTTTTAATTGCCTGTTTTTTTTACAGGTTTATTTTTAACAGTGCAGGGGCCATTTAAATCGCCACCATGTCCCATTTCATTTTCAAGTTTCCCCTGAATCCTGTATGTCGGCCTGGGGTTGAACCTTTGCATGCTCGCAACTATCACGGGTAATGCCTTTTTTTAATCTTTCCCTAGAGAGGGCCAGCGCACGCCAAGTGTGCGCTGGCATCCTCTAGTGAATGATTATATCGAATTATTGTGACGGACCCGGGGCTCGCTCCTCCACACCTAATATCTCCACAGGCTATCCCTACCATCTCACTTAAATTGGACTTGGCACATATTCACAAAATATGAATTTCTTCAATTTGCCCTCAATGATAGTCTAGCCATTGAAGAACAGAGATATATTATACACATAAAAATGACATACCCAACACAATAGGGACATTGATATGAGGATACTGACATCTAGGTCATTTGTAGGCCAACTTTAAGTTGTCTCATAACTTTAATCAACAATGTGTATATCATGAATCTTTTTGACTCGTTAAACAAACTTCACTGAATCTTAAAAACACAAAGGTTATAACCGAGCAAACATGTGCATAGCGTGGGAAAACATTCATACGGCGTGCCGTGTTCTTGTGCATTTAAACGCCATTTTTCGCGCTGCTGTATTTAACTCGCCGCGACCCAGTAAATTTAATAAACTCGTTCTGTTTACCCAAACGGAAGCTGATTTGGTCTTAAATCATTTTTCGGGTTGGAGAGCTTTTGTAAAAGCCTTACAAACCATGCAAAAATATCGATTTTGAAAAAATCTTGAGGGCGACTATTTTTCAAATTGCCAGTGTCCTCTTTAAGTAAACACAACTACAACATGGAGACCAGCACAGGGGACGCGAGAAGGGCCCAGAGGAGTCGCCGTGTCCAGGGGTGGGTGGATGGTATTCAACCACGTGGACCGAGCTAATTAATGTGAGATCACCTCACCCCCAGGGGGGGGGGGGGGGGGGGGGGGGGGGGGGGGGGGGGTGGGGGGGGGGGGGGGGGGGGGGGGGGGGGGGGGGGGGGGGGGGGGGGGGGGGGGGGGGGGGGGAGGGGGGGGGGGGGGGGGAGATTATTAACACACTCTACCCGTGGTTAACCAACCAAATTGAATTCAGAGAATATTCAACAAATATTCTTTAAAACGAGCGGCCAAAATGTCAAACCCCTCAATTATATTCATAATTTTTGTGTAAGCGTGTCCATGACTATTCAATCAATTAACACCTTACCTTAGATTTCATTTCTAATTAAAAAGAGAGACAAAACAAATACAACAGGAAACTCTTTTTCTTTGTTTCAACAATAATATATCATTGAAAAGAGCTTTATTTATTTATGCATCATAATAACACACCAAAATAATGCTTTTCATACAATTTCCATTTATTTTATACACTTGCTGAATGCAAAAATTGTTCCAAAGTTCCAAGAGAATTACTCAAATTTGGTAAATATTTTTTTTTTTACTAATGGCAATGCAGGAGATCCCGAATTAATTCAAATATTACTTGAAAGAAACGATTCTTCTTTGTTAATTTCTAACTAAATAAATTCCTTTACTCTTTCAACTAAAGACCTGTGTACTAATCTAAAATGTATACCAATTAATTTAATTTTCTATCCTAAGCCATGAAATCATCACCAATAAATTAATCGATATCATCATTGATCATTAAGAACCCAATTTAATCTGGGCCCAGTTTGTCCTGCTTCATGGTAGCAGCATTAATCTCATGACCCAATATCATTGTAGGCCTAGATTTCCCCTGCTACAATACACAAACCATTCAGGCACCTCGCCAGATTTTGATTTAGGGAACACCGGTCACTAGAGTCTTGTCCTCTAAGCTCCCTGAGTCAACCCTGTCCTGACTTTGTGTTCAGGCTATTTTGGGAACTCTGGAGCAGTTTGCTCTTCCCTGCCGGCTTTGGTTGGCCTGGCTTGTGGGCTGTGGTCTGCCCTTCTCGGGCGGGGCCGAAAAAGCCCCGACTGGACATGTTGTACTAAAACAACCAAGAAGTAACAACAAAGACGATCAATCCACCTGCTTACAACGTGATGGCCTCTAAAAGTTCTGACGTTACAAATCCACAGCTCTCATTGGCTGAGTATCCAAATTGGAACAATATGCTAATTAGTAATACTGAGAGATCAAGAGAGAATACAAAGTGTCCCTAGATGTGAAAAAAACAGCTACAATTTTAGAGATTTTCTTAATCTTTAAGGTTAATCTAAACCTTGACAAATAACTCAAATGTTACATTTATTCGCATCTACATCAAATTACAACATTCACAGGCATTTTACTTTCAATAGAATCCAACATTTACGAAAATTACGACATTTTTAGAGAATCAAACAATTTCTAGAAACGCTACTCACGAACTTGCAAAAGCAGAAAATGGTGGCTTTCGTGAGAAAAATCAACACTTCAAAACTGCTATTTTCGACATTATCTGACTGCCTATGAAGTAAATACTGTAATGGTTCTCAAGATAGTAGAGTCATTTTCATGAGAGTCCGTGACCATTTTTAGGATACCTTTTTTCTTGATGATTGGCGAAGTATGGACCAATTTTAACAAAAAATAGCTCCTATACACCTCCCAGAACTGACGGCTAACTTTTTACAGAGCGTTTTTCAAAATGGCCTCCGCTGCCATTTTGAAATACACAAAAAGATATATCTCTGGAACCAGATGAGCTACAATGATGAATGAAGTGTCATTTCCCACTAATTCTATCACAACAGATCACTTGGAGTGATGTTTATTACATATAGTGCCATTTGACCTCTAAATCCAAGATGGCTTGCCGAGTATCACCTTGGAAATGTAATATTTATATAAATAGCTTTGCTCAGATTATGTAGAGTGACCAAATAAGTTGTTTTCCCACTAATTTTGACATGAGAAAGCAAATAGAATGTAATTGTAGCATTTTGAGACTGTTTGGCTCCAAAATCAATGATGGCGGACCAAATGCCATTCTTGAAAAAATGAGGTGATACTGCCTATTTTCTATGGCAACAACACGGACCCTAAAGGGAACAAAGATTGATGTATTTTCATTTACTGGTTTTGTCAGGCAAAATTTCAGCTAGATAATAGTGTATACAACATTTGCTGACCACGTTGACCTTTAAAATCCAAGATGGTGGCTAGTAGCCATCTTGAAAATATAAAAATTGTAAAACTATTTGACAACAATGCCCTAACTTGACAGATAAATATGATTTTTTTTTCTTTCTAATTTTTGGCATGTAAATCCTATTTTAACTGAATCACCCATCACAAAAATACGTGTCAATGGTCAGGGTCCTGTTATGTAGAGTGATCCTAGATTGCAAATGAACTACTATTAATTTGTATACTACATGTGAATGTAAACTACCTATAGGTGGTTTGAGTATACTTTCCCGGTGGCACTTAACAGTTATTTTTTTCAGGTAGGGATGTGCCGCTGCGATCCTGATTTTCGAACATTAAGGGCGTTGGAAAATATTTGGTCTGCCAAAGTAGGGTTTTTGGATGTGAGATTTTTGAAATTTTGTAGGTGTAGCTTCGGAGGTGCAATATTTCCAATAAGGGAACCTTTAGAACTGAGGTTAGGAACTGCCTGAGAGAACGGCAAAATGGGGTCTTAAAGGGACACAAGTAGGCACATTTCCAACGAATCCAATTCCTTAAACGAGCTCAAATGGATAGATTTGGACTTTGCATTGATCACTAAAAGCAGTTTTACCACAATAAGATTAAAATAAGCCACCTCGAGGGAGTAGTTTTCAGTCCATGTCAGGTGGTCATTCCCAAGAGCCTTTTTTTTTTTTTTTTTAGTAAATCTTTTTTTATTCAAAAAAGGTTTTTTTGTTTTAAGGGTCATGAAACATAAATAGGTGGCCAGTGGACAGTATGAATGGTTTAGCAGGAATTACACAAACCACTTTGATATGTAAATTTCCTTACATTTCAGTTGTACACTAAGCCAATGGAATACAATCCTCAGGAGTCATTTTTAATTAGCAAATTACTTCGCAAACACGACAGTCCATTTCAAGTGAGGGTTAATACTGTACAAGACACACAAACAGGCAAACACCTCAATTTTGACAAAACGATGGCGCCCTCTATGCCGAATGTGGCAGTGTCCCTTTAAAGATTTCAACCACATCCATATTTTCTGTGATATGTATACAGAAATAGATTTCAATAGATTGCCCACCTTTTATTTTGCTAGAGAAATGACTTCAAATAAAAAAAGGCGATTTGTCTATGCTTATATTCAATATAAACAAGGCTTAATCCCGTATTGCTCCATATGAATTAGAATTTCACAATGTTTGTACCAAAGTAACAGTCTCAGCTTAATCCTCTCGATGGGGATATTTGAGAGAAGGTTTACAAACCAGTGGCAAAATAGGTCTCCTTACCATCGAGATGATAGGGGCGCAGATCTTAGGCCGAAAGTCGCTCCGTTAAGCAAAAACCCAAATTTGGAGTACATAGGATTTTTTCTGGCTTAAATATTGTTCAATATATAAGGTGTCTGGAAAAGTGTTTTACAAAAGTTTTTGCAATCAGTGGTTTAGGAGTTATGCCTAATTAACATAAATATGCATGATTTTTTGTTTACCATCTATGTTCCTTTTTCCGGGTGTATCCACAATATAAATAATTGTATCGTTGTTATTTTGGTTTCATTTGAAACAAGTGATTGTTGTAATCTAATCACACACATGTTTGTGATTAATGGTGTTTTTCAAGGTGTGGATTTTTGAATAAATTATTCAAATTTCATGTTTTATACAACTTGACCAACTTTTGTTTATAATTTCAATCGTCCACAATCATACCACATGGAATTTCGACTGCATACAATTTTCTGACCCAATTCTAACGCTGTCCCACAGTGACAGTAATGATTCACAAAATACTGAAGTTACGTCACAAATATAGTGGCTTGTATTTTGTTGAAAATTCGTTTCAGGATACTGCATGCGACAATGCACCTGTGTTCACTTCAATAGCCACTGGAGGCTCCAAAAATTAACCACCATTGTCATCATAATGCGTACGTGTCCACATAGAAAGAAAGTCTTTAATGACTTTGACACGCAGCAGCGGGGTCATTCGCCCACCTGGGGAAACTATGTGTGATGTAACATGTTTTGTTGTCTAGGATTTAAATGTGCCGCCTTAAAGAAAACATTTCAACATTAATTCAGCTTATAGTTATGTCCTTTGTCCTATTTATGTATATCAATTAAGAGACACGTCGTTAATAAAGAAAATAAAAAGATAATATTCACAAATAGGTATATGTTTAGAGTGACTTGTGGAAGAGCGATATTAATATCGCTCGCCTTGATTTTTTTATTGACGATTCAAATTTAAAAAAGGTACCTCAGCATATTCCATAATCATTAAGGCTCAAATTGTCTTATTGTAATCCATGCAAAGTACAGGTTTTCGAAATATGAATAAACGCATTAATACTAAAGAAATTTAGTGCCATCACACGGGAAAATATCATATATTAAACCACAATACCGCTATTACAGCAATTAAGAAAAGATCTTGCCCTTCAAGGAACACCGACATATTTGGCATATAGTACGCGTAAAGTTTGGGGTCAAAACCCCGGGGTCAAACAGACTTTTTTGGGTGTTAGTATTGCTTTTATATTGTTTTCTTCTGCTGCCCCTGAAACGAACAAGCCTAAACCAGCTTTGTGTTTTAAATCAGTATTTTTGTAATAAAACCACTCCAGAAGGGTATATTCACAGTTGCTTATGCTGCACAACCGAATGTCAAGAAAATGACACATCAGACTTTTATCAATTTGCCTGTAAATTTTCTTCATAGGGCCTACTGATATATGGCTTTCTTATTACTGTCAAGGAGCCAATTCAAATCAATCAAACAAAATATCAACTAAGTCCATTTAACGAAAATTCTTTCGTATCGTGGCGGGATGGACGAAAAGGTGGGGTCGTTTGTAAAAACTGTTATCCATGTTTAACCGGTCCTGACGACGTTTGGAGCCAAAAAACTTCTCAATATTTCAGGTCTCCTTTCTAATTCTGACAGGAAGGAGGATCGGTCACGAAAATGAAGACTACTCATCTGTCTTCTGATTATTCTAGAACAAATTATTGGTATGGTCTAAGAAACAATTTGCCATTTACCTTTTTATTATTAGCATGAATTCACGCAACCGCTTCTTAATATTTTCACTTTGTAATACTGTAATAGCGTGACTTCTATATGCACATTACTAAACAACGAAGACATATGATAAAATAATTTTGTTTTTCCATTTCTTGTACTGATTAGTTAAAGATACAAAATCTGAAGTGCATTGTAAAAAACATGTGTAAGCAATAATACATATTTTTTTACATTTCTTACAATAATTTAATTACCGTGTGTAAAACTATTTAATTATCCCTCATTGATGGATAGCGTTTAGGTAAATAAAATAGTATTTACCATTAACTGTTTTACCGTTGTACATATAAGGGAAAAAGAAATTGTCAAATACTACGCACAGTTTTTGAGTGATTAAAGCACATACAAAACAGCAATACTATGCCTAACTGTATGTGAGTTTATACTAGGTCTATACTTTTTTAATTTTCAAAATCAAGTTAACATAAATTGCCTGTTGGTAAGGAGTACGGAATTGACGTATGGGACAGGTCAAAACTTCAAATTCGGGATCTTTACCTTTCTTCACGATGTTTTTGGAGTTTTGTGAACCCTGGTGATCCGGGTTCAAGCCGGTTACATTTACCTACTTGAATCCCAGCATTTTTTTTAGTGCACCATATTAAAATACTCCACGATATCATTAAAAACATGGACATACACTGTTTCCTCCATGTGAGGACGGCCTCTTCACGAATAGGTCCGTCACTAACTATCATTTCACTGTAACAAACAGTGACTTAAATCCCATTTGCACTATGCTTAACGTTTTAAAAAGTTTAAAAATCGAAAACTAGTCCATTTTTGTCGTAGGTGTTTAGGCTTTGAAGCCAAGGTGTTTAGAGATTTTACATTTTATTACCTAAACACCTATTTTCGCACTGACTTCGCACACGTTTAGAAACAATGTTTTTTACAGTGAAACTTTAACGCACCACCTAAAGTTACGTGGATTTTTCCATTTTCCAAAGGTACAACGCAAAACGTCAAGGCATCCCTATATATATCATGTTGAGTGATTTCATATAGATCAGACCTCAATCGATTCTTAACTTGTATTTGTCTCCAGAAATGGTCTTAAAGTGAAAAAACAAAAGGTGATTTTCATTTGCTCCTTCACATAAAACATAGGTTTAAGAATTCGTATTTGCTCAATAGGCGGGGATATGGGCCCAAGTTATGGCCGGCCCGTAAAGTTGAAGTATGGACCAAACATTTTTTTTGCTGAAAATGATAGATTAGGGTGTGTAGAATAAGATTCTCTCTCCGGGTTCCCACCTGGGCAGCCTTGAGCATTATGATAAAATCCCGAATGGCGGCGCCCATAAATTATATTATCTATTCAAATCAACCCTATATTATCAAACTGTGGAGTTACTCTAATTATAATATAGGACTCTGCATGAACCAGTGCATGGCCTCTTAAACAACATTGAGTCATACTTCAAATTCAAATGGAAGCCAAATCTAAAATAATTTTAAAAATATGCCCTATAACAGCGAATACTAAAAATAAACTGAAGTACTAGATTATGTTGTTAGATAACTATATTTCTGATACTTTTAGAATTGTAACATGGCGTCAATCAATATGGCAGCCAAAAAAGTGAATAATTTGAAAATATTATTGTCTTCAAGTATAAATTATTGTGTCAAGGAAACATTTAGAAATGCACGGTCCGTGAACGTTCCGCCTGACTACAATACGAATACGAAGATCACAATTTTTGCGTACTAAAGAATAAAGCTTAATCCTTATTATTGATGGAAGCTTAACATTTGGTCCTAACTAAATCAGTACTTTGATTTTAGGGGACCCGAAGTCAAATCTTTGCTATTTTTAAAACTATATTGGTATAAAATAATTCAATTTGATCTGAATTGGTGTCAAAAATTGGACAAATTATTTTGGGGTGAGCTTCCGCAGACTAATCTGATGTTAGAGTGTATCTTGATGGGCGAGTGTTTTTCTGCTTAGATGTGAGGTAAGATTTAGTTGTATAAGGAGCCCACATAATTTGGAGAGGGGATCTTTTTAATAAATTCCATCTTCATTTTGAGGTGCCTATATTCTCCACACTCTAAGAAAACAGGTGTCGCCAATGACGTTCTAATCTTTTCCTCTATATAAGGTTCTTCAACGAACCAAAAATAGTTCTTTACCTGCTGTATAGCACATGTATGTTCTGTTAGGACCTTTTGGGTTCCTCTCATATTTTTAACAGGAAACCATTTTTTAGGTTCCATTCTTAAGGTTTCCATAAGATGACAATAACAGGTTCTCAAGCCGTATCTCTCTCTGCATCTCCATCAATGATGTCCCTTACCCTGAATCCCTCTCCATTACGAGTCCCTTACACACCCGTTTTTTTCCCCTCTCCACTATAAATTCACTCACACCTCTTCCCTTTCCGCATCTCCATTAGGAAGAACTATACTATGAAAGCACACCACAATACTATCATAGATACTCCTAACCTTTTTGCACGTTTAAAAAAACGGGTCATCTTTAACCCGTTTGTTTTAAGGGGGTAAAAGTTTGATCACTTGTGGTCCAAAATGTAAAATGACCCTTTTGACCCATTTCGTTTTAGACGGTGCATAGTTGGCAAGGTGAAGCTACTTTAAATGATAAACGATTAAATTACCAATTACATGAATACATTAGTAACTTCATAAGTAATTTTATACGAGAACTTTCCGAAAATCCCTTCATTTGAAATTGTTTCTTCTAATAGGAAGAACCCCCGGCTGCTGGAGCTTCAAAGTGAATAAATCAAACTCAATAAACTACATCTGGATCTTAACATAACTCAATATAATTCATGTCTGTCTGCATTCGTTATATGTTTTAAAGGAAACACTAAAGGAGATAGTTTAAGAAGGAAAGCAACGAAAACAAAACACTATATACTTTCTTTGTCCGTTGATTGCTTCAGCTTCAAACATTAACCTACGCTGTAAAAAGATCGTTAACGTTACCAGTATTTACTGTCCAGCAATTCTCCCAACAAATTCCTGTAATAAGTAGATTTATACTCTGACAAATAATCAATCACACACAACTTTTTATATCTTACTCCAAAAATTTTGATGATGTAGGGAATATCAATTTACTAACATCCCTGTTTTAACATGAGGCTATCACAGTTCTCCATTTGAGGACTTCCACTATCCTCCCAAATATGTCGCCATAATTTCACTGATAAGAATGTGAACCTTATACACCATGTGTACTGCACTAACACTTAGCTTAGTAGACCTCTCCCCAAATGGCCACCAAGTTTTTACGGTGCGTATACTACAAAATATACGATTTGTTGTCAAATATTTTAAATCAAGTTACAGTTTGTTTTGAAAAATTATACGGTGAAATGGAAATCGAACCTGTATTTTATGGGATTTGAAGAGGCCACTTTTAACACTTTTTAAAAATATAGTCGTATAGGTCTGGAATGTTTTACATAACAGTGTATTATTTCCTCCGTTTTTTTTTCCAAATACATTAGTTTTCTTCTATTTTGCAGTATTTTCCTCTATATAACTTACGTTGTCAGTTTTACAGTGTATTTTGGATTTTGAAAGCGTCCGCAAATTATGAGAACCTCTCCGTTTTGAAGAGGTGTGGATAACAATGTCTACCAACGTGGGAAATTGTCTACCAAGTCCCCTTGCCCAAACTGCATTTTTACATTGGAAAAAGCTATTTCCTATTTTTGTAATGGCGAAATAGATTATCAACAATGTTTTATACTCATATTATTGCAAGCAAAGAAGCTATTTTTTTCAATGATTGCCGCTACCCCGGTGCAGAAATCTATAGGAATTTGTGACAGGTGTTTTGAAAAATTAACTGTTAACTTTTAAAAAAAAATGTAATTGGCTTTCTTTTTAATGCAGAAATAGGTCTCATATTAAGCTCTTGATTAATATTTTCTTTCAATGATAAGACATCATTACCTAACGAAAAACAAATGATTTTCATTCAACAATCCTGATATAGAAGTCGCCACAGATATCCGCGATTACATGTTTTCTGCCATTGGTTATACCGACTCCAAAAGACGGGACCAGCATTGATAGTCCAGGGTGGCTTAATCCCGTTGACTTTTCATCATTTACCAATTTGCCGCATCTCATGCACAGCGTGAATCGTGATTCAGTGACTCGTGTTTTGATTTTGTAATTTCTTCTCTGAGCAAATATTGGTCTAAGGGGGAGTAAATAAACTGAACTTGAACCATAATGCATTAGGAATCAACTTTTAATGAATTTAGTGTTTTTACTACGGTCATAAATCAGTTTAATATTACGTTTTATGATGGAAAAATACGAGGTAATTTCTACAAACAATCGATAAATGAAAGGAATAAATTATGGCCAAATTTCTCCAAAGCTATGGATTTTCAAATGACAGATATGGTCCTTTTGAAATTTTCGTGAATAATTGACTACAAAGTGCCAGAAGTCGCATGTTAAAACTACTTCCGTCCTTTAAGTTAGGAGCAGATTTTGTAAAAGTACTAAAGTGTTTAAAAAATTGCACATTTTTAAGTTATCAGCCTATTGTTTTAAAACAGTAGGTGTAAAACCTTGTAAAAAACTTTTGGAGGGACTCAAATATTTATGCTTTCATTTTAATATCTAAAAAAATCTATATTTACTCAACTTTCCGGTTCAGTGCGTTTTACTTTAGATCTGTCACAACCCTATGAGTGATTCCTGGAGCTGTATATAATGCTCGCTCTAAGTGCGGACGAAGACTATCTGTATTGTGGACGAAATAATGGTGATCGGCCGCTTTTCACTACTCTTACTTTGTAACTCGTATCCTCACAACATCTTGCTTTTTGCAATCACAATATATGCGAGGAATGAACAGACTTCTCCAAACTCGCTGAGAACTTATGGTGTCAAAGGGAGTTCCATACCACACGACGCTAGCAAATTTATGTTTTTTTAGATTTGTACTAGGCAATGCTGCAATGTGTTCTTTCTTGATCACAAATCCCAGAATTAACATCACACCATACCGTAAGAACGTGTAATGAGGAAATGCAGCCAGATCCCCTCATCAACCAACACCTAGCACTGATCAAGTTGTTGTGTTTGTGTTTCAACACTGGATCCCTGCAGATTCTCTGAGCAACAATTATATCCTGCTTGTACATAGTTGTTTGGGCGTATTCTCGTGTCAAACTACAGACTTGTTGCAATCATGTGATCGAATTACATAAGAGAAAGGCTGGAAATGACCAACTACTTCGATTTGAAATTAGTCCCTTCTAGTGGCTATTATAATCTAAATCTGATCCGCCTTTTAAGAAATGTGTTGAAACGTGCCTGTGCCCCTTTAAGACCACCATTTTTCATCTCTCCACAGTTCCTAACCCCCAGATGAAAATCATAATTCAGTTCTAAAGTTCCCTTATAGAATATTTTGCTCAGAAGCTACACTTTAGCAAATTCCAGCCCTACGCCTGTAGATTTCTCAAAAAGTTAATTCCTAATACCCTATCACCTGGTACTTTTGGCAGACCAATCATTTTCGCCTAAGCCCCAAGTTCATAATCAGGGCCGCATACCCCACCTTAAAAAACATTCATGTCCCCCAGTAATTTAATACTCAAACAATAGAGCAGGAGCATGGATCCATGTCAAACATCTTCGTTCACCCTCACTACAGAAAAAGGGTTTGACACCTTGGTAGAATTAGCACGGACCCTCTATATCAGTTTTATAACTCTCCAATTTTGGTGTCCCTTTTTTGTGTGGGTGAGAGGGGGAGGGGGGGGGCCAATTTAAGGTCACAAAACACAGGGGACAATCTTTTAAAATGCTCCAATCATGTTGAAATGTATGCCATGTGTCCATCTAATCAACGGATTCAAAAATGTAGAGTTTTTTGTACCATTTGTGACCATTGGTTTTTGATATATAGGGTAAAATGATGGCTAAAGGTACAAAGGGTTAATTTTTCCATTTGTACAGGGGGTCACCATCATAAGTTGCTCCAATTTTGTTAAAAAACTGAATGGTTGTTCATCTAGCTTAATGTGTCAATAAGGACTAATTTTAGTATTTGCAATGCATAGTTGTCACTATATGCGACAAAATAGCGGTTATAGGGCAACATAATCCAATTGGTGTTGACCTTATTTGACCCTTCGGTAATTAAACGTTAACATACTGAAACTAACATTTTTTGGGAGTCCCTTTCCTCAAGCAATAATATGGGCAAATATTTAAAATATAATCAGATTAACTTTTAACATTACCCTGTAAATGAGATTGACTTTTTTAGTCATATTAGTCATTTCAGCTAATAAACCAATGGTGTGGGGGGTACAACTTACATTTGGTATCATTAGACTAGAGGGGAAAAAACATGGCATACATTTAACTGGATTGGAGGCTTGTAAAAGTGGGACCATGGGTAACCTTAAAGTGGCCTGTTGAAAAAAGTTATAGCAAAATTTGAGAGCACTAACTATCCGAGCATGATATAGAGGGTCCATACTAACTACCAAAGGTGGTTAAACCTTTTCTGTGGGGTGGGTAACACGAAACCGTAAATAAGGCCCCTCTATGATATTAGTGTGGGATGGTATTCAAATGTGAACCAGTTTCCCGTAGGATTTGCTGCTAAGTGATTTCTTGTTGTTTTTCATTCAATCGGGACAGCAGTCAGAAAATGATGGGGTGCAAATTTAGGAACTGTTCCCCCTGCCTCAAGGGAGAAAACGTTACTACAGGGACAAATTTAAAATCGAGTCAAATTGTGTTTTAATGACCCTACATGTTCGTAATCCTTAAACCGGATTTAAAAAAGTATATATTTGCCTAGGTTGCGACCCTTAGTTACAGGGCTGATTGATGATTGGGGATTGAAGAATCAACTTCTCCTTACTGACCGGGAGGTGATATTTATATTAGTAAAACATAGTGGATCTACACATTATTGGTGTTTTTGTTATTTTAATTAAAGGATTACTATGCGATTAGAAGAGGTCATAGCAGGGCAACCGCGATGATTAGGATTTCACTTCCAGAAATGGGATAAAATTGGTGTCGGTTAGTTTATCTGAGCCAATTCCATAAATGCAGGTATCTTGTTTATGCTCTTGTCTGTAGCTGCAGTCAATATCGTGAATTGGTGTGTGCAGGAATGTAGCTTTAAAATGGCCTGGGCACTGCAGTATATGTTGGAGGTGAATCTCGCTGCAGCCTCAAAACGTCGAAGTACATTTATAACTGACTTACACCCGTGCATGCACTGTAAATTTACATTGCTCAGGTGAATAAGTTACAGGCACAGCTAATTGAAACATGATTGTTGCTTTACTGAATTCAATCAGATTCTGGTACGTTTAGACTATGATAAGCTGGCTCAAATTTTAACATTAAGCGGTGAGGCTTTCTATGAAATGGGCTGAAATGGCACCTAGTTTATGCATTCATAAAGGCTACGAGAGTTGCAAGCGCGGAGAGAAGCCTCACGCACCCGTGGCATGTAAGGCGCCATGTGTTAGTAATTCGAAGCCGTGCGGCCTGGTGAGAGGCT
>JAMKCH010018836.1:0-19545 GCA_023653785.1 Ophioderma brevispina
ACTCATCGATTACCTGATGAAGATGGCAACAGATGACACCACGTCTGGTGTATAGTCACACATCCTCGTCAGTCAAGGAAACACCCAGCGGTAGCCTTAAATGATTTGGATTTTGCAGACGATATTGCCTTGCTTGAGTCATCAATACCAAATGCACAGGCTCAACTCACTAGAACAGTTGCGGTTGCAGAACAACTGGGCCTCACCATCAGTGTATCAAAGACTGAATATATGACCATCAACTGCAACACCCAAACAGCTCTGGAGGTTTACAACCAGCCGATAAAACATGTGACCAACTTCAAGTATCTTGGATCCATGATGGCCACCAGTACCAGTGACTTAACTAGGCGAAAAGCTCTTGCATGGACTGCTTTCTGGAAGCTTGAAAAGATCTGGAAAAGCTCATCCATCTCAATTGCCACCAAAGTTAAGATTTTCATCTCCTCCTGTGTGACTGTACTCCTGTATGGATGTGATTCATGGATACTATCTGCTGACATGGAGAACAAGATAAATGCATTTGCAACATCATGCTACAGAATAATGCTGAACATCAAACGTCTTGACTCTGTAAGTAATGCACAAATCCATCTTATGACCAACACCCAGCCTCTCATCAACACTGTAAGGCAACATCAACTACGGTTCCTTGGCCACATTCTCCGATTGTCAGAAGATGAGCCATGTAGACGATATGCTCTCTTCGAACCAAGAAATGGCAAGAGGAGACCTGGGCACCAGAGGAAAAGCTATGTATCCTACATCCAGAACCTCCTAGGGGATGTTGACCATTATTTACAGCCAGCAAACATCACTGCATTGGCAAATGATCGCAGTGCTTGGAGAAAACTTGCAGTCGCCTGCTCCGCAGCCGAATGATGATGATGATAAAGCAATATTTTCTTATTCCAAAACCGTTGGAGCTGAAGAATCAGCTCCACTCTAAGGGTTATTTTTGATTTTAGTACGAATAACGGACGAGAACGAGGTCTTATGTGGGTCATGGGAACACCCATTAAGACATGTCTCAAAGCTGGCTACAAAACACAAACCTGAAGACTAATGTCCGTATGCACAAAAGGGTTAGACAGGTGTAGGAGGAGATATAGTCCGCCCGGAACCATAGTCCCGGCTCCCATTACGATAGGTTGCCCAAGTGCAAGTGACAAACTTATGCATTTCTTTATTATATACATCACCTCTTATTATATGTAGTCAAAGACGTGTGTATTTTGTACCCTATGATCTATACACGTTCATGTTCCTTTATATTTGCAAGCGAATCCACATAATGTATACAGGGTACCACTACCATTGACTATGGAGCAAACACGACTTTGCTTGGAGGCCATTTCAAAATGGCTGCCACAAGCAAATGTCACAACCATATGGGCCAATATTATGTTGTTATCAATGTTCGTGTTGGATTCCTTGATCCTGAAAACATAGGTAAAGACACGGGAATCATAACTCTAAGGGTATCAGAAAACAAGCTATGCAAAAATAATTTCGATTGGGGACTATTTTGAAATAAAAAAGTGGCAGAAATGCAGCGTCCATCACAACATCTTCTTGGCAAGAAAAGAAAGATTATCAATCAGATGTGACTCACGAAGACAATATACCATTTATGGAGGATTTTGAAAGCGCGATGCGGGGTGTCCTCATGTCCCATTGATTTAAGCATTTAATGCTTTGCCCATTTTGGCCCTTTTACTATATTTATCCCAAGCATGAACAGTTAGCAACGATTTGTTTTATTGCTAATAAGTGCTCAATCTATTATGTTAATGATTTTATTCGATACCACTTATATGCTAATCTTTACCAGAATTTAGCAAAATAAAGAGGTTGCCTTGATCTTACCTTTTCAAGCTCATTTGTAAATATTTTAGGGGACTTTGGGGACCATTTTGCCCCCCCCCCAAAAAAAAAAATAAAATACAAAAGCGGACACCACGATAAATTATATAAAGATACAGGGCCTCGTGATTCTAGTCGACATAACGGGATTGGCGACATCAGGAAAAAAATGGTCACAAAGACGAATTTTTAATTTACTATTTTTTACCTTTTGGGGCTAATTTTGACCCTAATCGTTAAAGGTGCAAAGAGAGATTTCAAATAACAGGTGTCCCTAAAAAATGTGAAAATTCTGATTTTTGCCCTGATGTAAAGCTTTCCATACAGAATATCCCCATCTGAAAGGATTAAGCTGAGAAATGTTTCTTTGGCACAAAAATTGTGAAATTTCTAATTTCGTATAGGAGCAAACACGAAATTCAGCCTATGTTTTACATTGAAATATAAGCAAGTCAAAATCACATTTTTTCTCTCTTTTAAGACATTTCTGTAGCCAAATACTAGGTAAGAGATCTAGTGTATAATCTATATGAAATCACTATTATGACACAATATCTGGGTGCCACAAAATCTCTCGTTGCACCTTTAATGCAGGCCCCGTGACCATAAAAGTATAATGTTTGTAACAACCATGCCGTCAAAACAAAAAAAAAAAAAAAAAAAATTTTTTTTTTTGGGGGGGGGGGGCATTTTTTCTGAACATGTTTTGGATACATAGCACCGTTCGTCTAACAAATTTAAAGCAATATTGTAAACAACGGTTATGATTTAAAGCTATTTAACTGTGATATAGAATGAGTTTGTTACCGATTAAAATAAAATTGCTATATTAACTGCAGAAAAGAAAAAAATACAAGTTTTGGGGTAACATTTCATATGTAAATACCACAAGGGTGTGAATCCACATCATGGTTGGATGTTTGTAACAAACTACGCCGTCACATTTTCTTTTTTTGCCCTTTGGCTAGCCGTTTAAAAAGCTTTTCTGCATGCTTAACTTGTCCTGGGTAGGGTTTTTAATCATTTTGTAAATTGAGGCCAAAAAAGCACTTATTTTGCTAAAAAATGCTTTTGAGGCAAAATTGGTAGTACCATGGTAGTACTTTAATTTATTGTTCAGGCCTTATTGCTAGCAGGGCGAAACTCGTTTGGTCATGCGAATGTACATCCCTTGAATGGACTCCTGTTATACGCTGTATAGCTAACAGGAACACGTCGGAAGTTGAGTGTGTTAATATTTAACAATGGTTTGTGAACTTTGGTCTCTGCATATTGTTATTCAGCCTTGGAACATTTGTACAACAGCTTGCTTATTCAAAAACTTGACAGAATAATAGTAACGCTTCATTTCACCGGCTCTCGATACACAGCATTCTGCATTGTCTAACGCGGGTCTTCTATCGCGGGTCTTCTATCGCGGACCATAAAGCTGAACACTGCAGTCCAGGAACATTTGGATGTCATCATTACTCACTTCTTGGTATTGGTTTTGAACTGATCAAATCCCGAGATCAAACCAATTGAAACCACACTATTGTGGTGCCGTATTCAGGTAAGGTAAGTTTATTTTTCCACCATTGCCATTATCATTTTAAATGAGAATACCAATAGCAATATCTGGCAGTTGACCAATTAATTTGGCCGTTTCCAATCAATTTTTTTATAGCTTTTTATGGACGTATCATCATACAAATACCCAATTAATATAAAAGGGTGACCATGTAACACAGTCCGGGAGCCCGGTCCGGGAACACGTATAATAGGTAATGCGATGTAACCCGTGATGTAATATAATTAATATCAGTACTAGCATTGAGAGTCAAATGTTGGTGGATATTGTCATCAAGCCATACATAAAGGGGTTTCACTCATCGAGTTACAGTCAACACACTGAGCTTCATATCAAAACAGAGATTAATTAGACATGATGGTCCATTAAATAATCAGTGGTCGTGCTATGATTACAAGCATGTCTTTAAACTTTCAGAGTTGAGTAGCTCTGTACGCTGTTTGTCAGTGTTTGTTAACACGGGGTCGGGGGGTGGGGGTAGTCTGATGATTCATGACTAATAGTCCCTTAACTTTTACATACATGCTGCTGTTTCTAGACTATCTATGGCCCCAACAGATTATGTCCAAATTTTAAAAGAATGATGCATAAGTTACACTTACTGGACTAGGGGAGGCACTTGTATTCCAAGGTGGATAATGAGCGGAACATGGACTTACAAAATGGACTAAACACGTTTTTTCCATTGACTAAAAAACATACCCAACAGTTATGTGTTTCTATTGTTGTTGTTACTTTAAGGGGATGGGTCCGATTTTAAAAATATATCAAGTTTCATCTTGATAGAAGGGCCTTCACCCAAAAACCCCATCTGGTGAAATATCGCGCACGATATTTCAATCCGTTTTGATGTGACAGCCTAGAAACGTGATTTTGTGAGCCCCATGAGTACAGTGTGAAAAAAAAAAAACCCCCCTAATTTTTTTTTTTTAAAAGTTTCAAAATTTAGTACATTTTCGGTCATAACTCCCAAAGATCCACTAATGTTAGGATTTGACCCGCACCACAAATTGCAACAGAAACAATTTTGGTGTTAATATACTGTGAGATAGTACAAAAATATAATTAAGTCTCCAAAATCAACCTAGTGGACATGTAGAAATAAGGGGCAAACGTTTTGTACAGGGTAAAAAATTAGAATTGTTCGAATTGATTTGAATGATGTACCAATTTATTGGGCTCTCCTAAGGTTACAAAAGGTAATAGTTGCCCTATCTAACGCGTTATAGTTTTAGTACATTGCTCAATAATAGTTTCAAGTCATCCTGGGGTAAAATTCATAGAATGGTCCGATTTTGGACGGACGGTTGTAAACTTTTAATTTGACCCACTAATAAGTAAATGTCAATAGATTCTTTGTTTTGAACGTTCTATATAAGAATTACAGAGCTATGACGAGTGATCTCCCCTAGTTCTGCTGAGAATAACCTTTTTGTCCCTTTCATTCATCTTTTAACATTTGGACATTAACGTATATTCAGCTAACGTAAAGGTTATGCCGCTGTACATGGACTTGGTATCAACAATAGCCACATGCCCAAATTAAAAGTCATCTGACAATCGTCACTATTTTCAAACAGGATCTACAATACACAAACAAGAATCCCACACGTTGTTTTGTGACAACAAAATGAACGTGTGTCGACTTTGACCCGCCAAACTCCGAAAGTGGCAACCACTCATCATGAAGTTTAAAGGGAGTACATACGTCTACGTTGAAAAAAATTCATCAATTAGTACTTTTTTCGCCATTTGGATGAAAACAATGTGTGGATTCTTGTTCTGTAGTATTGTAAGATGCTCACCGAGTCCTGTTTAGATAAGTTTGAAAAATCTGACGATGTCAGATGATTTAAAATTTGGCATTTGCTTATTGTTGATACCAGTCCATGTATCACGCATAACCTTTTCCGTTAGCTGATATACATAATGTCCAAATGGTAAAAGCTGAATAAAGACAAAAAGTTATGCCAGCAGGAACTAGGTGACTCCCATAGACCCTGCAGCCCCCGGTCACATTTTGCGTTCCAATTATGCCACTATATTATATATTGGTGCAACCAGTATATTTTCGGGTTCTTTTTACCATTAACTACAATTTGACACCATTTGTATAAGGAACGGATATATCTGAAATTTACCCCCATTTTTGTACCTTGAACCTCGTTTGACTCTAACTAGTGAACTACAACTTCTGCAGATATGGCAACTATACCTTTTTTTATCCTTGAATGTACCGAACACGTTGGCATACTTTTCGACGCGTTTTGATACGTTTCATATATATTTTACCCCTGTATAAAACCTACCCCCTTAAAATATATTTTCCACTCCTTTGATTTGAGTATACTTTGATATGTTGTTTTTTTAAGGTATTCTTAATACATTCTGTTGGAATTGATTCTGTTTGCATAGTGTTGGGTTAAGGCAGCATTCATTTTATTTTGACTGGGGGGCCTAAAACAAACATTTAGCCCTAAGATTCACAGGTTAAAATGAGAACTAGTATCTTTCTTTCGTTTGAACTAAAAATTTGAACCACTTCCGGTAAAATCTGAGGCTTCTGGTGACGAGGCTATTAGCGATCGGGCCATGGACCTTTAAACAAGTACAATGTATTGTTTCGTTTATGGCCCTTTATTATCTCGCTTTGCTTTATTCCAATTTACAATATTTTTGATTTTGATCTCTGCTTAATTGAGTATTACATAACCTAAGCACTACAATCACAATTTCCATGGTTAAGAAAAAACAAACCTGTTGTCCATATTTTGCTGTTTTGCCACCCTAATACGCGCGGACATCGCCTGTTGGAAAAAAGGACCCTTTTACGAGTTTTCTTGTTCACGCATAATCATCCACAAGTGCCCCCCCCCCCCCCGTTTAATACCGGGGCTACACATAACGCTGTCCAAACACCATAATAGTTTTTTGTTTTGATCAGTATAACAAACTGGTGCTTTCAAGGTGTTAATACAATAAAATGGCGAGAACGATAGATGATAGATAGATTAAAAGATAGGAACTAGATCTAAAACGATAGATAACATAGATGAAATGATACAGATTAAACGATTAGCACGATAGAAACCGTTATGATAACATTCCAGAAAGACTCGTGGGAAATACGTCATTTAATAACCGTCTGTACTTTTGAGGTCTTAACACTTTTACCGTGGTGTTCACTTTTTGTCATGAAAGGAAGGTTGACCCGCTTTAAAACTTGGCAATAAAGCACTTTAACAATTGAAACTACTTGAATTTGAAATAATTGAATCCTGGGGGCACTCATGTCATGCGGCGCTCTTCTTTGCGATGGGCGAACAATACCATTTTGCTACTGGAATTTTCGCGAAATTATACACTGACTGATTGTATATTAAATATCAGCTGATAAAGACAAGCATGGCAAATTAAATGTGTCGAAACTTTTAGGAAGATCATATTTGATATTTCGAAAATTGCTTGCTCTTGGCTAACACAATCCATGTCAATGATATCCCGTGACCACTCTGCAAAACTGGGGTTTGAAATTTTAACCCAATTTCCCTGGTCAAGCTTGTCGGTGTTGGTTTCTGGTGTTGAAATTTCGGATTTACACTGCTCGGGTTGCTGCATATTTTAATGATGCATTTTAAGTGATTTGTTTATATTTGTTAGAGGCATGCAGTTACAAGAGAGCAGAAAATAACAAACAACATTTGTACTAAAATATCAACGTACACATAAATGTTAACACCATAGTTTTTTGTCATTAACACCAGATGGTTCGGTCGTATTTGATTCCAGGATAGTGTTAAATTATACCCCAGTCGTGTCAACCTCGGTCACCGGCCGTGTTTACAGTAATTAACACCGATCATGGTATGTAACCACTTTGTCTTGATATAACCTAACAGTGGTATTTAACACCGAAATGGTTTAAATCTAACACCATTGGGTACATTCTCCTATTGATCCACAGGGCGTTCCAATTAACCCCCGTTGTAAGTTAACACCCCAGTTTTGCAGTGCATGAACTCGGTATTTACAAAACACCTTGACACGTCGAATTTCGCTAATATGTAATTAGCTGATCTTATTTCAGCATATACTTACGCAATATTAAAATACTGGACCAAGTTTGTACCTATTTTCATGACGTCTCGTAGACGTCCAAGGTCAGAAATACCTTACAACACAACTAAATGAGCCTTGTGCACATGATCTGAATTTTATATAAAAACAGATTTGATGATTTCTAATCTTTTTTGGTTCAAGATTTGGTGTGTCCAAAACAATATTACATATATTTAAAATGACACACCTGACTAAGATAGATACTTTGAGTTCCAGTGTCGCCTGTGTTGAGCGTGCAGGTTCACGATGATATGGCCCACAGCGAGACGCCAAATGACAGCGCATGACACAAAATGACATGAAGCACATAAATATCCAGGGTATAATTCCCTGCGAAGCTTCTGATCTGAAGGTATTTTGTCCCGTTCCAATACGAACGGGTTTTTTCCCTCATGACACTATTTCTGCCCCGGGGGGCCACTTACATAAGATGTACAATGCTTGACCGAAAAAAACGGCGTGCAAGGTCCGTTTTTTTTATTGGTCGGGCGCGTCCCGCGCGCGGCGCGTTTAGGGTATCAAAACGCGATTTCAGAAAATGGTCCGTTTTTTCAATTTGGCAAAACGCGTTTCAGGGTACATTCCTTTTATCTTGTTTTGTACCTAATCGTTAAAGGGTGCAACGAGAGATTTCAAATAACAGTTGTCCTAAAACAATGTTAAAATTCTGTATTTTTGCCCTGATGTCAAAGTTTCCATCACCAAAATCCCCATCCTACAGATTAAGCTGAGAAATGTTCTTTGGCCAAAAATTGTGAAATTTCTAATTTCGTATAGGAGCAAACACGAAATTCAGCCTATGTTTTACATTGAAAATATAAGCAGCTCAAAATCACCTTTTTTTTCTCTTTTAAGACATTTTCTGTAGCCAAATCTACTAGGTAAGAGATCTAGGTATACTCTATATGAAATCACTATTATGACACAATATCCTGGGTGCCACAAAATGCGCCTCGTTGCACCTTTAATGTCGGGCCCTTGACCATAAAAGTATAATCTTTGTACCACCACGCGTCAAAACATTTTATTTTTTTTGGGGGGGGAGGCATTTTCTGAACATGTTTTGGATACATAGCACCGGTCGCTTAACAATTTAAAGCAATATTTGTAAACAAAACAACGTTTTGATTAAGCTCTAACCTTGATATCGATGAGTTGTTACCGATTAGAATAACATTGCTATATTATGACTGCCAGAAAAGAAAAAATACAGTTTTTGGGTCCATTGTCATATGTAAATACCACAGGGTGTGATCCACCTCAGGTTCGAATGTTTTGTAACAAACTTCTACGCCGTCACACTTTTCTTTTTTTAACCCTTTAGCTAGCCATTTTGTTTAAAAGATTTTCGGCATGCTTAATCTTGTTCCTGGGTAGGGTTTTTAATCATTTTGTAACTGAGGCCACAAAAGCACTTATTTTTTTGCTAAAAAATGCTTTTGAGGCAAAATTGGTAGTACCATGGTACTACTTTAATTTATTGTTCCGGGCCTTAATTGCTAGCCAGGGCGAACTCGTTTGTCCATCGCGAATGTAACATCCTTTGAATGGACTCCTGTTATGCGCTGATAGCTAACAGGAACACGTCGGAAGTTGAGTGTGTTAATATTTTAACAATGTTTGTGACTTTGGTCTCTGCATATTGTTATTCAGCCTTTGGAACTTTGTACAACAGCTTGCTTATTGTCAAAAACGTGACAGAATAATAGTAACGCTTCATTTCACACCTCAACACCGGGCCTCTCTCGATTCCGCATTTCTGCATTGTCTAACGCGGGTCTTCTATCCAGGAACATTTGGATGTCATCATTACTCACTTCTCCCTTCTTGGTATGGGTTTTGAACTGATCAAATCCCGAGATCAAACCAATTGAAACACACTATTGTGGTGCCGTATTCAGGTAAGGTAAGTTTCTTTTTTCCCCATTGCCATTAGCATTTTAAATGAGATACCAATAGCAATATCTGGCAGTTGACCAATTAATTTGGCCGTTTTTCAATCAATTTTTTTATAGCTTTTTTTGACCGTATCATCATAAATACCCCTAATATAAAACAGGGTACCCATGTCACAGTCCGGGAGCCCGGTCCCGGGCACCCGTATAATAGGTAATGCGATGTAACCCGTGATGTAATATAATTAATTCAGTACTAGCATTGAAGTCAATGTTGTGGATTTGTCATCAAGCCTACAATAAAGGGTTTCACTCATCGAGTTACAGTCAACCACGAGCTTCATATCAAAACAGAGATTAATTGACGACATGTGGTCCATTAAATAATCATTGGTCTTGCTATGAATTATAACCAGAATGTCTTTACGTATAGTTGAGTACTGTAACTCTGTATTGTCAAGTGGTTGGTTAAACGGTCGGGGGGGGGGGGTGAGGTACATGTAATTTCCCTGATTGATCACGACTAGATGAAGTCTTAACTTTTAAATATGGCTGTTGTTATCATAGACTATCTAATGGCCCCAGCCAAAGATGGCACCAAAGATTATGTCCAAGTTTTAAAAGATGATGCCATGATGGCATAAGTTACAATTATTGGAACTAGGGGGAGGCACTTGTATTCCAAGGTGGATAATGATGCGTGAACATGGAACTTACAAAATGGAACTAAACACTTTTTCCAGTGACTAAAATATACCCTAACCAAGTATGTGTTTCTATTGTTGTTACGTTAAATAGGGGATGGTCGATTAACTATATAAAGTTTTTCATCTGATAGAAGGGCCTTCACCAAAAACCCATCTGTAAAATTTCGCGCCGATTTTCAAATCCGTTTGATGTGACAGCTAGAAACGTGATTTTTGTGAGCCCCATAGAGTATGTGGTAAAACTAATATTTGTTCGACCAAAATGGAGTCACCCTTTCGGTCATAACTCCCAAACTAACCATCATGGAAAGAATTTAGTATTCTTGCCACAGGCTAAACGAATTCGGCAACGTTTAACGGAATAAACCGCATGTTAAAGGTGCGAATTTTAAGTGGTGGCAGATACTAATTCATCCCACCATCATTTAACCCTAATGAGTTCAATGGTAAATGAGAAAAAGTAGTAGCTTTCTTTTTGATACGAAAATTTCGACCACTTCCGGTAAATCTGAAAGCTTCTTGGACGAGTTATTAGGCGTATCGGGCATGGACCGTAAACAAGTACGCAATGTAATTGTTTTCGTTTATTCCCGCTTTTTATCTCGCTTTGCTTTATTCCCATTTCAAATATTTTTTGATTTTGTCTCTGCGTAATGATATTACTAACCTAAGCAAACTTACATCACATTTCATGGTTCAGAAAAAACATCCCCTTTTGTCCATATTTTTGCTGTGTTTTGCCCCCCTAATAAGCGCGACAATCGCCCTTTGGAAAAAAGGACCCTTTTTATTAACGAGTTTTCTTGTTCACGCATAATATCCACAAGTCGCCCCCCTCCCCCCCCCCCCCCCCCCCCCCGTTAATACCGGGGCTACACATAACGCTGTCCAACAATCCACTAATAGTTTTTGGTATGTTATTGAGCGCGATTGTATAACAAGACTGTTGCGTTTCAATGTTTAATAAATCATAATGCAGCGAGAACGATATAGAACGATAGATAGAACGATAGATTAAAAGATATGACTATAGAATCTAAAAACGATAATACCATAAATAAATGAGAAAGATAAACGATTATGGCAACGATAGAACGGTATAGATACACATTCAGAAAGACTCGGGGAAAATACGTCAGTGAATAACCGCTGTACTTCGTTGAGTTTCTGAAACATTCTTAACCGTGGTGTTCACTTTTTTTGTCATGAAGAGTTGAACCCGCTTTTAAAACTTGGCAAAAAGCACTTTAAAAAAACGAGAATGACACTACTTTTGAATGTGAAAGAATGACAAATCCTGGGGCACTTCATGTCATGCAGGCGCGCATTATTTGCGATGGCTAACAAATCCAATTTTTTGCGACATGGAATTTTCGGCCAAATTAGAGAACACTGAACTGATTGTATATTAAAATAACCGACTAACGTCCTGATATACGAAAAGCTGGCATAAATTAAATGGTCGATAACTTTTAGGAAGAATCACTCATTGATATTTCGAAAATTGCTTGCTCTTGATTACCAGCTACAAGGCCAATCCGTGACACACTCAAAAACGGGGGTTGTTAAAACTTTAACACCAAGTCGGTGTCAAGCTTGTCGTTGTTAGTTTATGGTATTGAAATTTTAGGATTTAACACTGTCTCGGGGTTTTGCTGCATAATTTTAATGATGCATTTTAAGTGAGTTGTTTATGATTTGTCTAGAGGCAGCAGTTTACAGAGAATCCGAAATAAACAAAGTCGAAACAATTTGTACACAATTCAGACGTTACACATAAATGTCACACCATAGTTTGGTGCCAAGTACACCATAGTGTGCGGTCTCGTATTGTTCCAGGAGAGTGTTAAATTAACACCAGTCGTTTCCAACTCATTCGCGCACCCGGCGTTTTTTCAAGTAATTACACCCGATCAGTGTCTTGTACAAACCCAACATTTGTCTTAATTAACACTAACATGGTGGTATTTATACACCGAAAGTGGTTTAAATATCTAACACTGGGTCCATGTCTCCTATTGATTCCCACGAGGGCGTTCAATAACACCCAACGTGTTAAAGTAAACACCTCCGTTTTTGCAGTTGCATGAAGCTCGTATTTAACCAAACACATGACCCCTCTAATTTCGCTAATATTTTAAATTGGAGCTGATCTTATTCATGGCATATACGTACGGCCCAAATTTAATGTAGAAATATGGAGGCAAAGTTTGTACATGGTTGTTATGACGTCCGTAGAAGTCAAGGTCATAAATACCTTTACCAACACAACTACATGAAGCCTTGTGCACAAAGATCTTGGAATTTTTTATAATAACACAGATTTGAGCTTTTCTAATCGTGGTTCAAGAATTTGGTGTGTCCAAAAACAATATACATTATTAACAAGTACACACAATTAGCTAAAGAGTAGGATACTTGGAGTTTATGGCAAGCCATAAAGGCCATAGATGTTATTGCCTCAACGCGTTGCGACATTCATTTCGCAACGCGTTTCGACATTTCGGCAACGCGTTGCCAAGAAAGTGCAACCGCGTTGCGGCGTCGGCCAATTCGAATGACGATTTCTGTGACGTATTTCAAAACTTGGACCCACAACGCGTTTGCAAAGTATCTACAACGCGTTGTGGAAACTCTCACAACGCGTTGCAAACTAGCCTTCACAACGCGTTAGCTACCTTCACACTCGCGTTGCAACCTATCACAACGCGTGCGAATGTCACAACGCGTTGCGAAGGTTCACAAGCCATAAGGGTCATAACGTATTTGCCGCAACCGCGTTGTGAAAAGTGCAACGCGTTTGCGACATTTTGCGATGTGGCAACGCGTTGCCGAAAAATGTCGCAACGCGTTGCCGAAACATTTCGGCAACGCGTTGCTGTGTCCGGAGGCCCAATCAAACTCCATGTACAACCCCACTGTCCAACGCATTTCTTTTACGTATTTCAAAATAGATCCGCCACGCGTTGCGGCAATACGTTATGACCTTAATGGCATTCACAACGCGTTTGCAGCATTCACAACGCGTTGCGAGCTCACAACACGTTTGCAAACTTCAACAACTGCGTTTGTGAGGCAATAATGGTCATAAACGTTATTGCCGCAACGCGTTGCGAAGGTCGCCACGCGGTGTGAAGGTCGCAACGCGTTGTGAGACTTTGTTTTTGAATACGTCCAGAAATTTCTGTTATTGATTGCCGACACCGCAACGCGTTCCGAAATGTCGGCAACGCGTTGCTGACAATGTCGCAACGCGTTGCCGAATGTCCCGCAACGCGTTGCCGCAATGTCGCAACCGTTGTTACTTTTCTCAAACGTCGTTTGCGCAATACGTTTATGACCCTTATGGTTGTGGACCTAAGCAACGCGTTTGTGAGCTTTGAGACAAACGCGTTGTGAAGCTCGCAAACGGTGTGAAGGTTTGCAACGCGTTGCAAAGTACTAGCAACGCGTTGTGGGTCTATTTTTTGAAATACTCACGAAATCATGATTTTTGATTGGCCGACGATCGCAACGCGTGCCGAATGTCGCAACGCGTGTCTACTTTTCTCGCAACGCGTTGCAGCAATCCGTGATGCCTTATAGCTTGCCATAGGAGTTCTCAAGTGTCCTGTGTTGAAAGCGTTGCGTTCAACGATGATATGTCCTCACCCGAAGCGAAGACTCCAAAATGAACAGCGCATGAACAGCAAAATACATGACAGCACATGACAGCAAATGCAGACAGACACATAAATATCCATGGTATAACTTCTGCGATACTTCTGATTCTTTATGTCTTTTGTTTTTTGTCAGTTCCAAGACGCCGGGGTTTTCCCTCGACGACACTAATTTTCTGCAATACAAGCCAGGTAATTCTACCACCGATCAGTTGTCGCTAATGTCCTCCATATAGGCCACAAACTGGAATCCCTTTTTGATTCCAAACCTTCTGCTTAAACGCAGACATCAAACACTTACTATTCAAGCTCCGGTGGCATCCAGCATATTATAAATCATGGCAATATGTAAAGCTCAAATCTACCATTATTTGTAGATTACAACTTTTACTTTCTTCCTCCGTTCCTCCGTAAGAACAACTTTGCTTATTTCTTTCTTATATCTACCTTTTTAGTTACACAAACAAACCATTAAATGATTACCGAGTACAAAAGATGAACATATGATGGCCGTAGTTGGCACTGCATTGACTCGCCGTTTTAATATCACATGAATCACTCATCAAAAGGATAACAAACATTACGCCACGATTGAATTTATAGTCTTAATTGATTAATGCGTCAGCTTTGATCAAAATGCTAGAAAAAGACTAGCGCACATAAGGTGCCCAGCATGGCACGCCTGGCTTGCAACCATTATTAAATCCTAGTTAGTTTTGGAATAATAAGACTGTCTCCGAATCCGATTCATGTAGGAATGTCGTGCTTTCTCCTTTTTCACCGTCCGTGCTGGGAAATAAGGAAAGGGTTGATATTGACGATGGCATACAGCGGCTGAGGCGCCACCATACCCAGACCGTGAAGTCCTCCCCAAAACGAGACACATCTGGCACAATGGGTTTAAGGTCCTCATCGGATATTTCGCGGTTCTATTGTAACTACGGGCCGTATCCTAGTAGGCAACGAGTCCGCTTCTTTGAAGAACCAACTTCGAACTACATGCACAATGAGAATTCGGTCGGGATCTCGCCAAAAGCTTTGAAATAACGTTCTGCTATGGCAACCGGGCAAGTCGACTTGAATGTTCTGGCGATGGTAATATCGGCGCCTTGACGGAATTGATCTGTTTTGAGTTTTTGTAGATGGAGACAAGTCTATCAGAGTGTAATAGAGCAGTTCCCTTCCGCTGACGTGGCTGAGATCGTCGAACCTCAAGAAACCTGCATAACGACGAAACATATAAACAAAATCCTTAAGTCCCAGAGCTAAAGATGCGTCCGGAATGTCCGTTGGGATAGGAGAACGTATTTAAAAAAATGTTCGCCAGTGATAGGTTCCTTCCTAATGGTAGGAGAAGCTTTTTTTGCGGTTGTAAGCTTGAAGAGCGGACTTAAACAAAGGATTGTCCCGTGGGGTGAAGGCAAACCGGTCAGGTTATGGGCCCATTGACGTGATGCAGCTGTAGAATCGCCTAAGGACTTTTGCGCCATAGGACTTCTCCAGATGAGAGATGTAGAAGACAGATGGATGGATCCCGGGAAAACGCTAACCGCCAGTCTTAGACTCGGCCCACCCTTTTGTCCACTTGGCCCAAGAAGCTTTATACTTGGTAGTCGTCGATGATGCTTTCGACTGACAATTAGCAGAGAGGAGAGTGGTGTGAGCAAGCTGATCTGCGCATATAAATGGTTCAAGAATACCTTGCTCTCCAGGAATCCGATGTTTCTGTAAAACAAATAAACGGAACAAAACCAACAACCAACACTTGTTTCTCATAACAGAAAAATAGCGACAAATTGGCGTACATAAGCACATACAACGTGCATCACTATTAGTTACGAATGCAACTACTTTTATACGGATCCAAAACAATCAAAATGTTCATATTGACATGGCAACGGTATGGTATACAAAGTAATCACCCGCTTAACCAGAGCGTGATTGCATGAAAAAGGGATTTAACAGTCTCAGGTATTAAAAAGCAAAGGCAAGCGAGCAGGTTCTCATGCCACGAAAACCCACCCTGTGGGAGGAACGTGGTGTGCGACCAGGACCTAACGAGGGCGCACTCCCGTCTCCTGCAACTAGATGAAGAAAAATTTGAAAGGCCAAAAAAAAAAAAATGGGACCACAAATAGTACCGAGACGGGTTCGGTGAGGGGGGGGAAGGCGTCTGAAATGCTCAACCGAGAATTAAATCTACATCTCGCAATGCTTAGGAGGAACAATGACCAAACAAAATGGATGATATTACTCACGAGGTGCTCAATGATCCAACATTAACTAAACGTTTCGATAACGAAAAGAACCTGTTCTAGCTATAAACGATACTGTATATAGCTTCCGGGGTCTGTTCGCCAAACTCATACGGCGTAACCCTACGTGTATACTATACTCATTCGTATATCCTACATATTACCTTTTAGTATACAGTTTACACGTGCTTTGGATAACCGTGGTCGCACTCCAGGGCATGACATATATTCACATAGATTTACGACTGAGTTTCGCAACGGCCCCTGGTACTACTGTGGCACACAACTTAGTAAACTTGTCCCGTCCAGTATTTAGACTTCCTCGATTCTCGACAGCTAGATTCCCCCTTTCTAACCATAATCATTACTCACATCATGCATAAACATTCCTAGCCTGGTCAAATAGATTTCACAAATTACAAATCATCTGAATTGCATTCATTTCACATTTATAACTTCATGGGGAATACCAAGATCAGTAAGTCTGGTTTGATCTTAAGCATAAACAAGTTGACTCTGTTTTTAAGTTTAGCATTCTTGGCTTGGGGAATTCCCCATTTCCCCTTTTATGTGCCATCTTTGTAAAATAACAGGTGTGAGCTCATATAGCACTCGGGAAATCCCCTGCTCTGCTTTTTTTATCATAAAACAAACTCTTTTTCCCTTCCCGTGCTAAATCTTTTCTCAAATCCAAATTAAAAATCAAATTAATATTTTTTAAATCAATCGAAAATGGGGCTATAGAACAATATCTGTTGTCATATTATGCTGCGGTATTTACATACGTTGTTGCATGGAGGTATAAAATTGTTCTTTGTGTGGGACAATGGTCCGTTCAATACTCTCCTTATGGGGACGGTCTGGTTAGCTTGTGGGGAGAAAAGGCCTGTCCCAGGCGACGATGCTAAACTGCTTAAAGGCCTATTTGGCGGTACCTCTGTGAGACCTATAATACCCCTCCTAGAAGCAAGTACCCACATACTATACCTAAATGGCATGAACGCCTGTGGGGAAACAAAATCAAACATCGACCACATTAACCTAAAGTACACGACACATTAAGGTCCCCACACAGCTTACACAGCTTACAGTTTTACACATATTTGGTGTCCCCACATAGATACGAATTTACGTAATATGTGATGTTACGAACACGAAATCAACATGAAATAAGTTTCCAAACCAAACGGTTTTGATAGTGATACCAAGGCCAGAGTGTCGCAAAATTGATTGTTTTTTCAACGTAACTTTATATAATGTGCTAAACGTTAAAAGTATAATATCCGGATATATCTTAAAAGGTGAATTACTGCCTCTAAAGAAGGCAGACAATTTTTTATTACGTCTCGTAGACGTCCAAAGGTCAGAGATACCCTTTCAAAGACACAAATAAATAAGTGCCTGTGCACAAGTGATCTAATTTTAGATAATTAACAGAATTTTAAATGATTTGTAATTGGGTTCAAGCATTTTGGTTGTCCAAAACAACATTACTGATTAGGTTAAAATTACAAACACACAAGTTATATGTATGATACTTAATTGGTAAAACAAGAATGATCCACTAATGTCCACAAAGAAGCGTTACAATTCAACGATGATTGTCCTCACAGCGAAGACCTCCAAAATGACAAGCGCATAAGTTCGCATAAACCCTCAGGTAATATATTCCATGGGAATCTTCTCAGCCTGAATGTATTTTGGTCAGCTTTCAAGACGACGGGGTTTCCTCGACGACACTAATGTTTCACCCACCCAATAAAAATCCAGGTATTACACCACCATCAGTCTGTCGCTGTCGCTATGTCCTCATATAGGACCACAAACTGAATCCCTTTTTGATTCCAACAACTGAAGCGCTGTGGCAGGCCCGTAGCCAGGAATGTGTGCGGGGGGGGGGGGGGCGGTGCGCGATTGCCAGAACTTAGAAGTGGAACTTTTGCGTACCAAAGTTTCAATTTTCTTCGCTCGCTGCGCTCGCCGGTGGACCAATTTGTTTCAACCGTCTCAACCCCCAATCTGAAGACAGGGGGGGGGGGGGGCTCGTTGAGACAAAACAGTATAACACAGTATATAACACCGCCATGTGGGGCGGTAGGGGGCGGGGGGGGCAGCGTTGAGGAAAACAGTAGAACAGTATGATAAACACCAGCCAGGTGGAATGCAATAGTCATCAACCTGATTATTCATTCATATACCCATGCTCAACAAACCTTTATTAAACCAAACAAATTATAACAAGGCGGACAAAACTTAAAATTCAAAGGCGGACCTTCAACGCATAAAGCGGACCCGTCAACAGGCATTAAAGCGGAACCTTCAACAGCATCATAAAGCGGACTCAAAACAGCATTTTAAAGCGCGACCTTTGTCATTTTGGGGGGGGGCGTCGTACCACGCACCCCCCCCCCTGACGTACGGACCTGCGCTGTGGCTTAAAAGACAAACGCAGACAATTTAGATATCAAGCTCCAGCGGCATGCATCCAAAGTATTAAATCATGGCACAGATTAGAAACTCAAATCTACCATTATGGTAGGTTAAAACTAGCTATAAACTATAACGGTATAGCTCCAGAGCTCTGGTAGAGCTCTTGATTGCAAACTGCTGGCGAATTTCTTCTGGCCAAGTCACTTCAGATATACACCATATTCATAAAGTCCCCCATAGTCTGAAAATAGACATTACCGCCGCATCATGCATAAAACATACCTTGACTCGCATGACCGATTTATTGGAATGTTCACATAATTTACATCACCTGAATTACATCACTTCACATATCTAACTCTATGGGGGATACCGTATCCCTCAAATTTTTGATCTTAAAGAATAAAACAAGTTGACGCAGAGTTTACTAAGGTTTTACCTTGGGGAATTCCCCACTTCCCTTATTGTGCCATCTAAACAGGTGCACCTCGTACAAACAACACTAGGGAATTCCAATTTCTCTCCTTATAGTAAACAAAAGTACTTTACGTGAGAAAAACCACTTCTCAAAAAAATGAGGGAAAATAATATTTTAATCAAATTTGAGGGTAATATAACATCGCTATGAAAAATCCCAAAAATTGTACTATGAAATAGTGGCGTAGAGTATGTAAACACTGTTTTTCTCTTCCGTATCCCATTATTAAAGCCAATATCATTAATTTTTCTCAAATCAAAATGCCCTATGTTGGCTTTCAAATGCTAGAGTAGTCTATCAACACTCATATTACCGTTCTTTGGAAAAACAGACACCCCAAAGCATTGAAAAGCTGATTCTTGAAGATGCTATTTACGGCCATGCAGAATATGTTGTCCATTTTCTTTAAAAATACGGCGCGTTATAATCTTACGCGCACACCACTGAAGGGGGTTTTTAAGACAATATTCCAAAATACAAACATGTGAGAAAAATGGCAATGTACCCGAGTTCGTCAAACCAAAACAAGGACGCATAAAAAATGAAAGACGAGAAACCCCGCTTGG
>JAMKCH010018837.1:0-22602 GCA_023653785.1 Ophioderma brevispina
CCTATTTCAAAGTCGGCCACATCAACGTTTTCCACAAAAAAATATGCGCATGCGGTCCTACGGCCCGAAAGAAGAGTATTTGTTTCATTCTATTGTGAGCCACACAATGAGATTCATTTATTGCGTATGTATAAATAAAAGGACACTTGGATTGGATTTCAGTTGATATAACTCTTGAATGGATGTATGTTTACATTTCAAAGCAATAAGCTAAACCTCTCTTGACCTGAACGCAATAACCGATTTTAATGATTATCAGGTTTTGAGGAGTCCAAGTGTTGAATATATTGGATCCAAAACATGATAATCATAAAATTGGATTGATTTACGCCCAAACTTTATTGGTCTCGTATGAGTTTTAAAATATTTTTGCAAATCTAGCTCGCAACAATAAATTGGGCTTAATGGATCCATTTATAATGAAACCTTGGTATGTTGATATTGGATGGACACAAATATTACCCATGTCTTTGGTTTCAGATATTTGTTTTGATAGGCTAAAGTCAAAAAAGGCGGCCATCGCTATATAGAGAGAGGTGAAGCCCAGAAACCAACGATCTTCTTGTTGTATTGGGGGGTCTGTGATGTAGGGTTAATCGGTTACTCAACTCATTGACCCATTTTGATTAATGTAATAAGATCTTCCCCAGCAATAATAAGAAGGCAATTAACGGACCGAATTAGTGTTCCTAAATGCCCAAAGTAAAAACTTGCACCGTTTTCCACGAGGCAACAAACCGTCTGTACATAACGTAACCCTACCCCACCATTGATACCAACACATGTGTTTGGCTGAACGGCGAAAGGACGTGCCTTCCGCACCGGGCCGAAGGCCTCCCCCTGCTTTGTCTTCAATGGGAGCAACCCCCACGTGTAGCGTGCATCGGATACGCCTTCCTTGGTTGGAACCCAACGTCGGTGACGTCGAAAGCGACGTTGTTGTTCAAACATGTCTTCGACAATAAATACTAACGGTTGATTGACGTCAGAATTCCCCTCATGTTTGTATAAGAGACTTTAGACCTCCAAACTACCACCGGTTTCATTAATGATCGGTATATATTGAATCACGAGCATTTTGATCCAGATTAAATCCCAGGCGAAAACTCGCAATTCTAAATTGAATGTTGGAGTTTCGAAAAAGCTTAAAATAGGAACTGATAAAGATATCAAGTGTATGTATCAAGAGGGCTTTAATTCGGGTCAAGTGGGTAAAGTATATTGACTACCTTCCAGCCGTACATCGAACATTACTTACGGGTCATTTGGGGACAGTGATGTCAACCGTCAGAACAGCATTGCGATTAATATTCAGCGTTCAGTTCTCTGAGCAACTTCCAAATTATACATTTGCAGATCTTTCATCATTTAATCTACAACTTTCTAATTTGAAAGGAAAAACTGTATGGCAGAGAGGTTTGTATGTCGAGATCGTCGTCGTCGGTGGTCGTTTTATTTGTTCTTTTAATGATACTAGTTAGTCGGTAGATAACTAGTAGTAGTAGTCCGTATGTTACTAGTTAGTTGATACTGTTGTCGTCGATAATATTCTGTCATGTATTTTTCTTATCAACGCTATCACGTAAGTTTTTGTGAACAGTGTATAATCAGTTGAAAATCTAATAATATCGAGGCACATACCCCTACAAGGTTATCAGAGGATGAAGTACGAGGGTTAGAAAAAATCCGTGTGCATCCTTATGCCAAAAATTCGGTAATACAGTGAGAGAGCCCATGCCCAATGTGACTGACCTCTATTACATGGATAGTGGGCGGCGAATTGAAAAGTGAAACATTTAATCAGGTATTTTAAGAAGGGCAAGAAGCCGTCGTCACTACACTAATTTTCAATGGAATTTGTACTGTTAAATTCCATATTTACTAAATAAGGGAAAATAAAGGGTTTTTTCACACAAGGATTTTGTTATATTCAAAACAGATCATTACATGAACAAATACAAGAAAAAATTTCCGAAAAATCTTAATGAAAACAAAATGAAGGAAATGTGAAATAAGAAATAAATAAATGCAGGTAAATAAATAGACAGAGCATAAAACATAAGATAAATGCGTATTTGTTAAATATAGAAAAAATGAATGCATCCGGAAACCATGAATGAAAGAATGATGAACGAATGGAACCAGGGGAGGGGAAGTGGAGGGGGAAAGGGCGAGGCAAGGGCGGAGACAAAAGATGTGGTTATCAACGATGTCTTTAGTGGTTCGCGTCCGTGCTGAGTGTCTCATATTGAAGAGAATGGGAAGGGTTTATAGATGGGTGATACGAGATGACAGAGGTATCCAGGGATTGCAGGGGCAGGGGGGCCCGGGGCAGGGGTCCTCGGCCCAAGGGCCCAGGGTCCCAGGGGGCCGTGGGGTCAGGGAGGCCAGGGGGGGCCCATATGGAAGGGCCAGGGGGCCAGGGGCCTGGGGCAGGGGGTTTAAAGGGGCACCATGACTGTGGGCATAATATTGTCGTTATATATTAAACATTTTGCTTTCAAATACAAGGAAATATTTACAGGAAGGTACTAACAATTTACATCTCTTCGCCATTGACTCAGTACGGTGCACCTCTAATGTTTTGCCCTGCTTTAAATGCCCGAGGAAGTTCCGGTTTGTATTCAATCGACGACATTCAATTACGTAGAGCCCGCTATTCATGTATAGAGGTAAGTGGAAATGTGACCGCATAGTGCAAAGTCACTAGCATCGAATTCGGTCAATTCCTGAATATAGCTAGGCAACGGGCGTCGCCCTGATTACCGCATCTGCATAAGCATGACACGGTTTTTGATTGGTTGAGTAAATCGGACGTATGGAGATGCACATGCGGGTAATGCAGTGTTCCGAAATGTGACCGATATACATAGCTTCAAATTCCATCTCTAAGATATCTGTCACTTCTTAACACAGCTGAGCATGGGCGCTCTCATGATCACCGCATCTGCATACGTCCGGTTTTCTAAACACGTACTAGAAAGTGTTTTATGGTTTTTCCGTGAAACAAAGAAGAACAATGGAGGCGTGAAGATGCGAGGTGCCAAGGGTTTCCAACTGGTTGATGCATGACCGCTTGTAGCAATGTCCGCTGACGGTTCGTTGTTGCTTTTGGTAGACAAGACCACGGTGACTGAGAGGTCATCTATAGCTATCCAGAGTATGTTGTTCTTAGTTGAAGTTTTTGGGCAACCGGCATATTTTGCTTCTAGTTGATAGATCTGTCATGGGCTGGAAGATCTGATTGAAAAGAGTTCTTATTCTCAATGCCATGTGTATCATCTTGCAGACGATGGCGTAAATAATGTTTCCCAGACGTGAGGAATAAAGCTGTTGTTATGCAATGGTTCCATTTGGTCCGTTGACTTGGGTGATATCCCCGGCCACATACATGCAAGTTCCCACAGCAAAGATGGGCGAATTGGAGGGTTTGATAGCTTAGCAAGCTATCGAGGAGCCGGAATGCGCTGCAGCGGACGATTTTGAATAGTTGGCCATGGTTCCGTTCTTCGAAAAGCAACTGTTGGTTTATCAAAGATATCTTTAGTGGTTGCGTCCTTGCTGAGTGTTCAATATTGAAGAGAATGGGAAGGTAGATGGTGTACGAGATGACAAGAGGTATCCTATCATGATCTTGTTTGTCAGTTGGGTTTGAGTGTCTTATCTCTATCATTGTTGAACTCGCATGGACGGCGTTATTCTGACTGTATCGGCCAGGTATTCCCTTCGATAAAATAACTCGGTCATTACTCGTCTTGTTTCTTTACAGTCATCATCGGAGCTGCAAATGTGGCGCAACCGTAAGAGCTGTGAATACGGAATTGATTCCCTACATTTAGGTGGGGCTCGATGAGTCGTAGTTATGGGTTGATCAAGGAAATTGGCTCTGTTAAAGGACGACTCAGAGATTTCAAATAAGTATTTTGTGTGTATAAAAATAGTCAACTAGAACTAAAGATAGTTAAAATGCTCAAATTCCAATAGTTAGAGATGAATCGGACTTTTGTTTTCATGCAGTACACACTTTATGTGCAGATAACAGCTGCCATTAAGATACTGTTGTATAACCATATTCCGATCGAATTTAAACAAAGTTGTGATTTCTATAGAAGAGACTTCGATTTGAGCTTAGCTATTTAACACAGTGAGTATATAGCGGATAAGCATTATGGATATGCAAAAAAACACAATTTGTTTGAAAATTGAGGGCGCCTCCCGGGGAAATATCTGAGTCAGCCTGTAATGACACAGACAGTTCAAGGAAGGTGATTTTTTGTTACTACACCTATCTAAAAAAAATGGGACAATCAAAAACCATTTAAAAAAAAGTAAGTCGTTTTGTTTATACACATTAAAGAGAAAATGACCAGGCTTTCCAGGATTTTTTTGTTCATCTCATTTCTTGTTTCAATCGAGAGATAAACTTCAGTTACTGCGGAACACACAACATCAAGTTTGGTGCCACTTTCTGGCTGCGGTGAAAAACGGTGAAAAGATATGAAAATCTTTAAAAAGGTTTAAAAAGGGATAAACTCCTAAAGAACTCTAAAATATACGAAAACAGCTACATAATGTGAAGTTATGATTCAATTAGTTCTGGCTTTTAAGAAAAAGAATAACATTCGACATACGGTTGTTTGTTAGAAGTTAGAAGAGAACCATGAACATACAGCTTTGCTTACGTAACCTGGAGGAGAGATCTGAGTACATGAAACGCAAATTCCTACTAACACCTTGATCTTTGACTTCCAGATTCATTTTTTTGTGACTTCAACACCTAGTAAAATGCACAAAGTGCAATATTGTTAAAAACATAAAAAAAAACTTTGGATTTGAGTGTTTATATTTGGTTGCAATACATTCCTTCCTGGCATGATTTTTAACACTACCACCAATTTGTAATAAATTCAAGTTCCATTCATGACGTGCAATAAATATTAATTAAAAGAATATTTTATCAGTGAACTGATTATGTTGACTATTAAAACTTTGTCGAATAAGACTATATACTATTTTGTTTTTACTTTAATCTGTTTTTTGTTTCTCGTGTTCAAGTTGCAAGATCTTTTGTGCGCTTCAAGTCGCAATTCACATAACTGGGGCGAAGCACTCTTTCGGCCCATGCATAAAGTGGCACAAAATCGATTTTGGTATATCGCACTAAATTGATTATATCTCTGGATTGACCGAAGCAAATAAGATGAACAAACACCATTGTAAAGCTGGTCCTTGTTCTGTAATATTAAGTAGAAGTGACTTATTTTGAAATTTCATGTTTACCCAATTTTTTTTTCTGATTGTACCCTAAACATTATACCATTAACCGTAACCATTATACTTGTATAACACATGATGCTGGACACGTGAAAAATGAGAACAAATCTAAAGCAATGGTATAACTAAGTTTTTCTACCTCAAACTTGGCATATTGCGCATATACGACCACTTCTTAAGATGGGGGAATCGATTAGAAGAATCGTAGGATTAACGAAGTTGTCGCTTTTTGCTTACATTACTTTATACGAGCCACATTCCTATTTTATTTAAAGAGCACATGATGTTGGATGAGGTACATAATGATTGATTACCGCAAACCGAAGACGTTTAACCCTTAAGCTATACTACGCTTACTTGTATGTCCCGTTTTTGTCTTCAAGATCAGATAAGAGGACCTATCGTGTTTGTAGATGCTGTCGTGTAGAATTGTGGGCAAAATCTTTGAACAATCTTGGCAAATAACAGGTAAGTAGCGATAATTCAAGAAGGTGCTTCATTGAAGAGAAGAAATTTATGCCAGAGCCGGTTTCTGGGGTGGGGCACTACTCTCCCACTTTAGAGGTGACGCGTACGCTAAGGCTGTTAAACCCCTTGTTTTCATCATCATCGAATGGTCACCGAAATACGCATATTTCTTGAACTTTCATACCCAACAACCCCGCATATTTTTTTTAAATTTTACCACTGTCCACCAAAAGAATTGGGTGAAATGTGTTCGATTCACCCCAAACCTCATTTTTTCTGAAATTTTGAAAAAAAAAAGTCACCGTCAAAACCCTTTGTGGAACATTTCCAATGTGTCACCCAAAACCCCTATTTTTGGTCAATTTGGCTGTCTCCACCTCAGAGACACCAAAGACACGTATCTTACGGATTGTGCGCCCCAGACATCAATGATCGTCCTCCCCATTTGAAGTCAACTTCCGTTACACAAAAAGAGGGTAAGTGTCATTAGACTTGCTTAGATATTTGGATGACATTATACCCGAAAAATGTTGACCTCATTGATAAATGGTTCTAATGCTATAAAGGAATGAATTGTATTTTTCATACCGCCCCTACACACCCCCCCCACCCCCCACATTACACAAAAGGATCAAAAGGTTCCACTTTTTGCTGAATGTTTTTTGATAAAAGTCCAAAATTAAGACAAATTGACAAGACCGTCGCCACTTTTTGGTGATAAAAGTTCAAGAAAGTCCAAAAACGGACCATTTTAAGGGGTTAAGTCCACTTTTTAACCACCACTTTTACCCCAACAGTTCCACTTTTTTGAAAAAAGAATCCATTTTTTTTGAAGTGCCCGCCGCACACCCCAAAAATAATCCCGCGTACGGCCCGGTTTCATACCCTACATTCTGGTAAATTTTCCGCACCGAGCCCATCTTTTAAGCTCTATCAAGAATAGACGGATGTCCAAATAACACTATAAACGTGAATCTGTCCCTTACAAGACGAAACATTAACTCAGTTTTACCCGGCTTCAGCGCTTTCTTTACAACGCGACCTCGTAATCTTTGGTTACAAACACAAACTCATCTCAGTAATGAAGGCACTTGGTCATATAAAGTGAGCTAATGAAAGACGATATAATACAGAGTGGTCCCAAAAAAGGTTTACACTTTTATGTTCTTGCAAGGTCCAAAAGTGCGTAGACATAATCACTTTTTAAAAGATTTTATTAACCTACACGATCTTGTGTAGCACCTGGGTGAAAATCGGCGTTGAAAAAACAAACCAATAACAAATGGGGCGGCCGTGTAAGAGAATGGTCAAAATACATTTTGCACACACGTAAGTCTATTAGGCAATCACGATGGTTTTTACAGTAATAAATACCATTACGTGACTAGACAAGCCTACTCACGGAACAAACTACTGCCCACCCTTTGAGTTTGTGTGAAGTTGTCAATGTTTTGAAAAATTAATGAGAGAATATCTCAATCGGGAAACTGAACTTTGAAATATCCTTTACATAATAATTAAGTTGATTTCAATTGGTGGAATTTTAAATTGAAGAGATTTGCATGTTTTGTCTTGCAAGTCTGATCAAGTCTCTGCTTGTACATGTCTTCCATGTTGCATGATGGACAAGGATCATAAAGAGAATATTGCAGCCGTTATTTTTAATTTTACGAGAAAACGTGAAATAATTTAGATCCGTAATTCTTACCTTAATGGTTTATTATTCGTAAAACAAGTCCCATGATTGTTGCATTGTTCAGATGGGTTGTGCCCATCTTGGATTCAATTCGTGACGCCAACAGAGTGCCATAAACTTACGTGTGTGCAAAGTGGGTTTGACATTTGTTCGTCTAAATGGCGGCCATTTTGTAATTTCAGCTTTGTTTTCAACGCCGTTTCATCGGGTTCCAACAGATCTTGTAGTTACTAATACTTCAACCTACAATGTACTTTGATATGTCCTTCCCCCTATTGAGAATTTGCAGACGAACATTGTAACCTTTTTTTGACCACACTCTGTCCACTCATCCTTTGTCAGTTATGCATAAACTGGCTTGAGTAGTATTGGAACCTATTTTTGTCCACAGGTACACATAAATCTCATTTGAGGTTTTGTGGCACCGTACATTTACGGCGGACCCTTCCATTAAGATTTTTCTTTTCTGGGTGATGAAAACAACTTGTAAAATTTAGGTAACGGTGCAATCACTAAAAAGTGTATGTGACATATTTAACTTAATTACTTTGACAGCACCTTAATTCGGCTTCTAGAAAACCCTACCATTAGCTTGGATTGGGATTCACCTAAACGGGAAATCATCGCGCCACTCTAGCATTTGGCTTTGGTGGTCAATATTTTAGAACAAAGAACTTCACAAAAACAATAAAATTTTTTATAACTATTTTTCGTAAAGGGGGATGGCCCCGATTTAATTACCTAAGTTTGCAATCTTGACCTGATTCCCTCCCATCTGTAAAGGTTTTCGTCTTATTTTCTATCCGCTTTATAGAGGCGTAATAAGTATTTTTGTAAGCACTTAAAATGATTATGTTTCAACCATTACAATCAAGGTAAGAAGCGGACTCGATAATCGACCATTTTTTTCTATTGGAAATACAAATTACCAGCGTGGATAGGTTTCAGATTTCGAGGAATTCCATACGTGTCGCCGACATAGCCACGTCTTCAACACTAGTCTTCAAACTACAACATTATTATATTCCCATGTACCCATCGTGTGCTGCGGCAGCGCGCAGACCTCGGAGGTTTTAAAAAAATATACAAATAGCCATTTTTTATTTGTCACCCCGACCGTACCACCCGAGGTCCCTTATCATGCCTGGTACCCTGTATATGCCCCACTGCTGAAAGTAATAAAACTACAAGCCAAAAACACAGAAGTAAAGAACAAATAACACTCTGGCATATATTTTCCTCTTTATCTATTCCATAAAGTACTACTTGTAATCCTCTTGGTTCTCGCGGCTCACCTGTTTTCAGCTTTGTTCCAATATTTTGCCCAATCTACAAACGCGATATCTGATCTTATAGAAAAACGTGACTACGAGTAAGGCGTATGTATACTTACAGGTAAGAGTCTTTCTTTTTCAGCTATCAATCTTAGTGCCTCATGTCCGCCACCAGTATGCTCCTTGAAGAAAATGGAATGGTGGCATCTGTATAAAGAAAAAATAAACAAAAAGCGACACCCTTTAGACCGTTCATGTCTCCGCTGCTTAAGGAGATGGCCCGATTTAAACATATGAATTTTTCATCTTGAATAGATTGGCTTTCAACTCCCAAACCAACCCAATCTGTAAAGTTCCGCGCCGACATTCAATCCGTTTTGATGCGAGAAGCCAAAAAGTGATTTTGTAAGCCCCATAGATACTGTCATAAAATTAATATTGGTCGACCAAAATGGGGGCACATTTTCGCTCATAACTTCCATACCAACATTATTGCTCTAAGATTCACAGGTCACATGAGAAAAAATCGAAGCTTTCTTCTGATCCAAAATGGTTCACCACTTCCGGTAACATATGGGGCTTCTGGGGACAGGCGATTAGCGATCGGGCCATGGACTTTAAGAAGTGGCCGGACCCGGGCAATCTAGTGCCGAAATTTGGAGGTTTAAAAAGCTAATTTATTATTGTTTAATCATGTTAATGTTTGTTTCTTATTTTCCACGTTTTTCAGCATAATAGGTTCGGGCTTATACAGTATACAGTGTGAGTCCAATCAAAACACTACTTCAGAAAGACCTTTTTCCTTCAAAAAGGTTTAATCGTTTATTTTTTGCTTGAATCTTTGCTTTGGTTGTTTACAGGATAACCGGCTATAAGAGATTTTTATTCGGTGTCTTTTGGACTTTGGGTTCAGAAACTATGGCAAATTTCCGGAGAGACCTTAAAATTCCGTTTGGCCGATTTTAGCCATACAGTGCGGAGAGACTGACACAGATGTATACCATACCACATTTAGCAAAAGACAATTCACACCCATGTAATTTTAGCATTGTATCGATTTCTTCTCGGACAAAAACATCATTTTGAATAAAATGATCTATCGTGTAACATAATTATACGTAAAATATCTTCAACAAATAAAATACCATTGTTCAAAAATCATAAAGAGTCAGTTTTGAAAATCAGTCCATATATCAATGTCTCAAGTTCATGAACATAGAAACTGCCTCAGAGATTTTTGTTTTCATCGTAAGGTATTTATTTTGGCACAAATACAGTAAACTCATCGGCCTAATTGCGAGAAAACTAAAGCTGAAGTTTTCTGTGACTAAATTGTAATTAAAACTTAAATTCAATATCGCACTGGTTTTATTTTTCAAGCGGAATACAAACCTTCTATGGTTTCTTTTTAGCTCCCAAGTTTCGTTTAGGTTAAAACCATGAAAAGCTTGCTGAACCTAAGTAAAGTGGTCTTACACCAGCTACCTTGACTTTCTTTTTATGGAAATTAATTTTTTTAGCTCAGTATTTTTCTTTTTGTTATCTCCGGGATATTATTTTTATCATCCTTGATTATGCAAATCCTTTCCATTGTTAACACTTTTGGTGTTAAATGTTTTTACTCAAATCACTGCTGAAGACCATTATGCTACTCTATGTAACGATGCATCTTTGTTTGTCAAAATCGGCCAAACAGGATTTTTAATTCTCTCCTAAATAAGGCATAACTTCTTCCTCCAAAGTCCAAATGCACCAAATAATCGTTTTCTGAAGCCTGTTTATCCTTCCTTATAACTTATTCCTGAACGGGGGGGGGGGGGGGGGGGGGTGGGTGGGGGGGGGGGTGTTATTATTATTTTAATTAATTATTTTTTTCATTCTGAATGTAGGTTTTTTGTTTTGACTCACACTGTGAAGGTACGCTTCGCATGAGACGCACGATACAAATCATATAAAGCTGTGACTTTTGTAGACCGGGATAGATGGACCATGTCGCCGAAAGTGAATATTATTTTTTAAACCATTTAGTTTTTTTTTTTTTTTTTTTTTTTTTTTTTTAAAACTTTTTAAATGTTTACAACGTCAAAGGAAAAATTTCTTTTAATCATTTCAGGCTCGATTAACCGGTAAACTCCAAAGGGGCGCTGTAGCAAAAACTAGAAATTTTACCTAAATATTTTTGAAATGAGAAGGTCATTTTTTTTTCCACCAAAGTCATAGTTAACGATATCTGTGAACGCTACCAATTCCAGAGTGCTGTTATCATTTCAGGTTCCCCATGGAGTACTGCTGCAGGGAATGTTCCTGGTTTCTATACCTGTTTTATTGTATTGTACTCCCGTTACATGTACATGTACAGGAGCGTTGAGTCAGCCTCATATATGATTGTGTTTTATCCGTGCTACTCAACGTTCGTGACAAAGAAGTTTGACGCAGTGACGGATCAGAAATTACAACGCATGACTACCCCCAGCACGTGCAGCCCAAGCATTGCCGCGGACATATCAATGGCAGATGACATCAATTCCCAAAACAAAAAAACAACCTAACTTAAAATATTTTTCAACAAATTTATAATCAACTAATATAAAATATTGTGGTGATGCAATGGACTTTGGAGGTAACCAGACTATGTCTACGATCCCCTAATACAGAAATTTATGATTCGGCACACCTTGTCACATCACCGAGGCCCTTGATCCTGTATCACTGAGAGGGCGGTGTATTCCAAAGGGATTCGCTATGCTCTACACCTATAGATTTATTTGTGCCAGCATTATATTTTCACTTAATCCGACAAATTTATAACCTATAGTTTTACTGGTGCATGTACAGTGGTACACACTACGTGCAGGTGGCATCTATAACATATCCATGAGTTTGAAACCACCAGACTGCGAAGAAAAAGGTAAAGTAATGAAAATATGTCCTTGAAGATTTTGTGTTCTTTTGTAAATTACCCAAGAACACCAAGTTAAGTAAATCTTGCTTGTGTCCTTTGAATGTTGACAGAGTAGTTCTGTTACAGAATCAAGTCAGAAAGACTGGAAGTTTCGAGTATATTATACAAGCAATTTTATTCAACCTGGTGAGCAACCTGTAGCTTTCTGGATAAATAAACATTTTTTGCTTCATCCGCGTCCAAGGTATTGATTCAATGTTAAATTTGAGGAATATTAAATGTTGCTCAACAGTTTGGCAAAATGTGGCTCACACAAACTCAGTTGAGTCAAATATTTACGATTGAGCAAAGAAATATACTCAAATACAGTACAGAATATTACCTCCCCTTGTGGTTGAGTATAGTTTTGATATCACCCTGTTGCTCAACTGTTGAGTAAGCGGAGTAAACCTTTACTCAACAAATGTTGAGTCAAATATTGACTCTTTTATGAGTTAAAATGGTTACTACAAGGCAGAGTAAAAATGCTACTCCAAACCTTTTGAAGTCAAGTTTACTCAACCAAAGAGCTGTGACTTTTTAACTACCATAAGGAGTAAAAATTACTCATGTGAGTAAAAAAATAGAGTAGACATCACAGGGGAGTTTCGTAAATGACCCATTGACCACATTTTTTTTGAACACATTGAATTCGGAAACTCTTCACGGAATAAAGCACAGTTTTTCTCCATAAGGTTTCCGAATTCATACGGTGTCAGAAAAAAAAATGTGTCAGTTGGGTCTGGTTACAGAAGCCCCAATCATAGATCAACGTAACCCATCCTATCCAATACCTCTTAATTTAAGTAATTAACTAACAACTATTGGTTACCTTTTGTACCCTTCACAACGTATATGTAAATATGTTTGAAGGAGTCATAACTTAGTACGTGTCAAGCTCATGTCCGATATTGCTAAATTATGTTGGTATTTTGTCCATTCGCAAGAGAGGAGCATATTAAAGAAAAGAAGAGCGAGGGGAGCAAACAAAAGACGAAGATAGATTAGAAAGATTTTAAATTATGATTGTGATTATTACGAACATTTTGGTATTCAGTATCACCCAAAAAAGTGAGGTAGCGTTGCGGTAGCATTTGTTTTGCCAGAGAGGAGCAATTTCCACTACTCCAAGGCAGGGGTCCGCTCCGCGGATTATTTCAACAGTTCATTTAAAGGCAGCAGTGAAGGGACATTAGGGATCTACGATACGTTTGAAGGCGCGGACTGATCGACAAAACTTGTCCCTCCACACTTCCTTCAAAAAAAATTGTGAATTTTGTATCCGAAAAAAAGTTTATTACCCTAGTTGTAACTTAAGGACCAGGAAATGTCATAATTTTGATGACGAAAAAGTGTCCAAATTTGGTTTCGACCACCTTACTAATTCAATAATGTCCATGATGCATTTTGTACTATTTATTCTACACTCTACAAAATGAGGTTAGGTTTGTTTAACCGACAACCTTTAATAGTAGTTTTTAAAGAAATGTTCACAAGTTGAGGGGAAAAAGCGTCATATGAAAAATCAGACTATGATCGGGTGTCACCCACCTTTAATGACATGGCAAAAAAAACCCCCATCGTACCATTGTCATATTTGTCCAGAAGTAGGTGGAAATAATAAAGAGGCAAGTTTTAAGGCATATTGTCTCTAAGCTTTATTCGGCCTCACCGTAACTAGATCTACGGCACAATGTGAAGGCGGAATGTCAAATGAAACAGACATTAACTTTCACGCCTACATTAACAGGTGTTTTCATCATCCAGACAGCATTTGTAAAAGCCTCTTCATCTGTCTGATGTTACAGAGATATGCAATGATGTTATCGTCAATATTATATAGAAGAGACATAACGCAAAGACTCAGATCTACGTGAGATTTGTCTGCTTTTGAAAAAACCTTCTTTATGATCGATCAATTATAGATTTTTGGACTCGTCGGTTCATATTTCAAGGGTCCCTAACGTCAAATAGAATCTAAATTATTAGCAACAACTATCCTTGGTAATGAGATTAGTAAGATGACATATATCCGGAAGACCTCAAGACTTGGCTCATGTTAAGAAAAAAAGCATGTCAAAAAATCACCCTAGAAATTTTCAAAGTGGGGGGGGGGCAACTTGTATTCAAAGTGGATATGATGAGCGAACATGGACTTCGAAAATGCACCCTACCAGTATTTCCAACCGACTAAAAATATACCCTAACAATATTTATCTGATTTTGCCTACACTAAAGAGATTTGTAATTTTGCTACCCTAAACAAGTAAGCAATTCATTGTGTCGTTTAATATACCTTTATGATCTTGCTTTGCTTAACAATATTTTTGCTCTATGCTTAATTTGCGTATTCCCGGACATCACAATTCAGGGTTGAGAAAACACCTTCCACATTTTGCTGTTTTTGACAACCCTAATCAATGTACCCGCGTACATCGCCTGTTGGAAAAAAGATACCCTTTTTACGCGTTTTCTTTTTCACCGCATCATATCCACCTTTGAATACAAGTGGCCCCCACGGTAACGTACCCGGCCAGTGAAATATTGAAAGACATGAAAGACTTCAAAAACAGTATCATATTAGTTTTGTCCAAAGTTGAGTTGAAATCAGTAATGGCCCATTATACTACTTGACGCCACAAATATTGCGCATTAAGGTAAGATCCGGATCAAATGGCATTAACAAAAAATTCTATAAAAATCAAATCCCTGATCTTGAATCAATCGGATTGGCCTTTCTCCACCTATTTTGGGAGTTCAAGATGGTATGGATTTGTTTAATATTTTATTTTTTAATTCCATTTTGGGCATTTCGTGATCCCAGCCTCGTCCCACCGACCTAACCAAAGAAAGTTGAACTTTTTTTATATCATCTGCACCATTAGCCTTAGTAACCAGGCGTGCAATCTTACGGTGCAAATTCGGCGGGTCGAATCTGTAAGAAAATCACAATTTTAACGTTTGTTACGACGTTTACGGACAGAAAAATCTAGCACAGGGCCTATGGGACGGTGGGAAACACGCAATTGCTCATACACACAAAACCGCGAGATCGGATCACTCAATTTTTGTAAATACTTTTCCACGGATTCTAGTGAACCATGGATAAAACGAAGGTCTAGAAGCACGAATGCACGTTTAAATCATTTTCTCAGCTTGGTGAAGGTGCTTTTTTAAGCTCTAACCCAAATCAGTTCCCTGTACAAAGTATAAGTGAATTTGAAAAGCATGGGCTACTATATCTCAAAAACCCTTTTTGTAAGAGAACAATTTGGTATGCAGTTTTTCTTTCATCAATGCCAAAATTTCACTACATTTTCTAGTTTAGAAACCTTATTTTAACAACTGGGATATTACATTCTATGGAAATTTCTTGGCGGAAATCCTTATTAAACCCTCTAACCCGGTGTAAGATCAGATAGGGTGATTACCTGCAAACATCCTGTTTCTTATAGCAAATCAGAAATTATGTAACTGTAGAAACTAAAAGTTGTTTCAGATAATGAAAGTGATTGAATTTAATTAATGTCAATTGTCCAAAACTTATTCCGTACAAGTGGTACGAAATAAGTCCTACTTGTCCATTTTCAGGTAAGAAAACATGCATCTCCAAAGCGGTTTTTTAACAAATTGATATAAAAAGACGAGAGGCATTTTTTGTTCATAACCTATATAATCGCTTGGTATTTTCCTCCTCATGCACCATATTATCTGCTCCTATTTTGTAATGCAGGAGTGTCAAATAACACTTAAACGTGAATCTGTCTCTTACAAGGACGGTAAACTTGAAGACATACACGCAACTTTTACTCGGCAATCTCCGCTTTCTTATCTGGCGACCTCGTCTCTTTGTTACAACACAAACTCGAAGTAAAGGCCATTATATCACGCATATGGGCCTAAATTGAGAGAATATATAAAACGTCATGTCAATATTATATTTAGTGATTGTTGGAATATGCTAAATATTAATTTTGTCCCATTTTAAAAACATTATAATGTACAAAATAATCTCATTCTTATGTCTTGTGACGTTCTATAAACTTCTATTAGCCTTTTTCTCTGGAATGACAAACAATCTGTTAAAATATGATGATAACGGTTCAAGTGCTAAAGCGTAGTAGTGTCATATTTTAAATCAATTTGGCACACCTTAAATTTCAGTCTCTAAGAAGAATGTCCACCCGTAGTTGTAAACTTGCTACCACCAAACTTGCTTCTGGTGGCCGATATTTTATATCGTTCAAGAAAAACACAAACTAGTTTCTTGAAAGGCCTGATTTAGTTATATTAAAGTTGTCATTTGATTGAAAGACCTTGGCCAGAATACATTCTATACAATTTTACGCCGGAATTTCAACCTGCTTTAATATGAGGAGCTAAAAAACGTGATTTTGTAAGCCCATAGCACATGTGATATCGACCGTAATTTTTTCTTGGAAACGTCTACCAGAGTGATTGTATCAGAATTACAAGCCAATTCATAGTGTCTCCGCACTACCCGCCTTTTCAAGGAAACCGTAGCAGTAAAGTAGGGTAGTCACACACCATCAATAGTGCACATTAACAAAGCAAGACCAAAACGGCTGGGGATCTGGATATGCCACGCAAGAACGGTTTTCTCAACACTATCATTGAACAAAATAAAATTAACAAATACGTCAGCTTTATCTCAAATGTACAAATTGGGCATAACGAAAATATCAAATAGCCTTATCAGCAAAACATAGTGGTAACAAAAAGTATGAATGTGATATGGAATTCACGGTCTTATGCATATATAGTTATGTATCGGTTAAGGTCCCTTAAAGGGATTAGCAGCGATAATGTGAGAGAATCGAACAAATGGGAAATGCATTTTTAAACTTATAATCTGGAGAGAGATACTTAAGATAGAAACACACACCCAATATTGAAAAAATGAGGTATTGAGGGACATTTTCATACCGTCTACCGCAAATAGACAATATCGACATGGCGTCACAAAAGAATGTGGTGTTACACAAGTACAGAAACAAATAAAGATCAATAATGTTTGGTTTGAGGTCAAAAGTTATATAGATCATGGCCACACTCATCCTTAAAATCTGGGATATTCACACAGTCAGTTCTGAGGTCACAGTGACACAATTGATAACCGTAGAAATTGATGTCGAGGTCAGAAGGCATGGATTTGCACAAACCACAAAAAAACACGCGGTCCTTGCTCTGGTTGATACCCCACACAGAAAACGGTTGCCAAAATCGTGATGTTTTCGCTATGTTAAAGGATAGGGGAATTCATGCCTTCCAAACTGGCAATCTATGAACTAACGTGGTCTTCGCTTTCTCCAAACAGATAAAGCTTCACGTGCACAGACTTTTTACAGATAGATGTCCCATTTATATTTGGTCAACTTTAAAATGATGTGGGGCTCCTGAATTTGTCAAGGGACACGCATATTTAAACAGATTTTTTTCGAAACTTTATCCTTGTTTTCAACCCCAAAAAATATCATTATAATTTATAATATACCATCTGGGTATGAAGAGGGACTTTTTAGAAACATTTCTGAAATATTTGTTAAAAATGAAACAACGTAGTTACGAGCCCAAAAAACGAAGTTTTTCGACCAACTGGAGGGTCAGCGCTGCCCATTGGTGTCATGTAAAAGAAAATAATGCATGCCAGCGTGACCTGATGTCTCAACTGACACAGGGAAAGGCTTTTTTTTTTATCTCCAGTCGGAAATTTTGATACGCACGTATAGAAATTACAGAATCAGATAAAAAAAAGTACTGCCTTGTCTTTAATACCATGATTTCTAAGCCAACCACTTTCATGTTATGTTTGTATGCTATCCATGTGAGTAACGAACATATGAATTTTGATGTTTTTTTCGATGTTTAGGATAAGCAAATGCTGCTCACAGCAGCCGACAACATTCCGCTGAGCTATTGTTATGAGTGTCATTGATCAAATAAAAGTTTTCAACAGGACAGTCTGTAGAAATTTGATATTCGGGTTAATCATAAGGTTTTAAAACAAAAATATGTGACCGGTAGAAGTTTTTTATGTTGAAACGGTTTCGGGTGTACAAAAGGGACCATTTTTAACACAAAAATTCTACACGGTGCATCGATTTTTCTTGGAAATTCGAAGAAAGGTCCGTGTTTTGAAATGGCAGCAGTGCGTGAACTGATGTTGGTGTAATCCATAACACAGCGGGTTGCTGGCTGATGTGAGTGTGCTTATCCATTGGTGTAGAGCCCCACACAATTACTTAAACAGGGCTAAATCACCGTTTGCTAAGAAAAATCATAGAAACGGGACACTGATCTTGATTAATGTGTGTGAACAATGAGTATAAATGATAAACTATCATAGGTTTTTCAAAAGCAGACACAGCTCATGCCGTCATTGAAGTCTTTATTTTCTGTTTCTTCTAAAAATGTCAACCAATGTTTGTAAGTTAATATATTGACGAGAACATTGACCCCACCCCCCCTATATGCTTATCGTGTAGCATCAGGAAGATGAAGGATAGAATACACTTGGATAATGAAAACACCGGTTAATGTAGTAGTAACTCAAAAGTAAAACATCTTAGCAAATTCTGTGAAAATTTTTTAAAAAGCAAGCTGATTTCAACTGATTTGGTAGGTAAGGGTCAACATTTACCAAAAGTGAGTTATCGTAGGGGGTGGGGGAAATTGGTTTTTCGGGGCCCAAAGGTCAATAACAGGGGTTCAAATTTGGACATTGATCCAATCATATTGAAAGTATACCAGTTAATAGTTTAATCATAAGGATCCAAATAATTTTACTGGTTCATCATAGAATAGGCCAAAAGAAATAAGCAATATGATAAATAATTATGTGAAATAATGCATACAGTGAAAAATTAATTGTTACAATTTAATCAAAATATTTTGCATACGAAGTAAGATGTTATAAAAACCCACTATAAGTGTAATTTCAAAAGAGGAGTATGTAACTGGGATAATCCTAGTGGAAAAATATATTTAAAATAGCACAGGAAGGATGTTCAATTACATGCTGTACCGTTAGGTGTAATTTTCACTGAAAACAGTATAATTTCACCAAAGCTGGTCCAATCAGGGGACGGTATATTTTAACTGAAAATTGGTCCCGTTAGAGGTCACATTCAGAACCCCTGAAAACGAGTATGGGTGCCCAACAAAATCCAAGCGCCCCCCGGTCCAACTTTCAAAATTTAGAAAACTCTCATTCCTTATGTTTCACACTGGCAGTCTTGGGCAGTAAAGCTGAACGGCATAACAATGTACATTAACTTCTTATATAACGACGAAAACAACAACAAATTTACACACCGGAGACCGCCCCGGAACATGTTGTAATATGCAATATACTTTGACCACTTTACGTGTTCGGAAATAGAGTTGTTCAAAATATGCTTACAGTAATGATGTCGCCTTCATCGGATTGCGGCAGGGGATTATGATCAAAGGGTGGTTTGAATCCCTTCCTTTTGTGCGGTGAATGGATAAACAGATTAAAATCGGATTGGGAAAGTCTGTGGTCATTCTTATCTCTTTCTTCCATGGTCTTCTCTCTCTCTCTCTCGTCTTTTTTACCGTTGCCGTTTACGTCTGCAATTTAATTTGGTAAAATATGATGCAAAATTATCGGTTGAACTAAGGGGAGTTTAAAAAGACTAGTTTGGTTGTTTTGGGAATATCACTTTAAGGATATTTTGTTACTCATGAGTACCTATTAAAATACTATATGACAATTTAAGACTAACATGATTAAACTAGAAATAAAATGGATCCATACCCTACACGCCGTCTTTTTACTCGCGTGCTAGCCTATTGGGCAGCTTATACTGGGTCCACTGCGTCAGTCAGCTCACTACACAGTACACTACTGGGCGTTTGTCTTCAAGATCAGATAAGAGGACCTATTGTGTTTGTAGAAATCCTAGATTATGGCAAAATATTTAAACAAGCCTGAGAAACAGGTGAGCAGCGAGAACTCAAGAAGGATACAGGTACTTCATGGAATAGGATAAAGAGGAAATTTTGCGATAGTGCTACTTTTTATTTACATTCTGGGTTCGTGAGTTTTTATTATTATCTCTAAGGTATATAATTATTTTACTTTTTAAGACTCTCTTAATTAATGGCAAACAACCATTTCTGCATAACCAGTGTGAGCCTCAGTTTGTGACTGTGTTTTCAAACAACTCATTCTTTGATCAGATATTTTATGTGACCTTTAATAAGCCAAAAAGGATTGCAAAACTATGATTATGCTAGGTTTAAGCATTCAAATGTATGTGAAATTTAGGTAAGAGTTCATTAGGTATTACAGTGCATTTGAGTCTTCTTGCCGAACACTATCGAAAAAAAATACCCCAATTCAAAAAGGAATTTAATTTACATTTTAAGCAATGGCACACGATCAATTCGACTCGTTTACAAAGCGTCGCATAATACACTTTCGTCCAAAATCCATGTCAAGTAGGGGGCAAATCGGAAAATTTGAATAGGACCGCACAAACTTATGTGGCTTATGCACTTATGAATAATGATTTTCGAACACTTCCCTAAAACGGTATTTGATTTGATTGGCCATGATCAAAGTTCACGGCAAATGGGCTCTTTACAAATCTAATGTGTACATTTATTATGGTGACTATTGTAATAAATTATAGCAACTCAAAGTCCTATAGTCGAAAAACAAAAGGGACAGCGTTAGTAATTCAGCTGATGAAATCTAAAATATATAAGGAACCCTTCTGATAGTTGGAGGAATATTTTTATGTGTGGAGTTATTTGTACACATCCACTACAATTTTTGTTTTATGTTCCTTGTAAAAAAAAACCGGCCAGAAAAAAGTCGTATATAGGCATCAACAGGGAAAATAAAAAATATAATAATTACTTATTGATTTTAAGTCATTAAGTGTAAAAAAAAGTCCGTCACACTTTGAACATTTAAAAATTTATGTGCAAAAAACTGGGTCGTTAAACCATCCATGGAAAAATGACACGTACTGTATGAGTGGAAATGCCAATTGCAGCTGAAGGGAATGACAAAAAACTGATAAATATTGATTAACTTCTGGGGACTTTTAAAAATGGCCCCCAATAAACAACAAATCTCCACAAGGCTTGAAAAAGTCCCAAAAGGTATATTTCAGGTACACATGACCATATACAACACCAGACGTTCAGAAATTTGTAAATGTTGAGATATCAAAGTTGTTGTTCAAGCGATTGTGTATGTGTCTATTTTTGATTTTTTTTTTCTATGCGGACGTGACACCCATTTAACCAAACTCCAAAGATCCGTTGCAATCGGTACGAATTAAGTACAAATTGTCCTACAGATAAGGAAACATGGAACCCCCTAAGGAACCATTTTCCGAGGGATTTTTTTCCGAAATTTATACCACATGTGAAGGATCATAAGAAACCCCAAAATCAGAATTAAAAAACTGAAATTTGTTATTTTGGGTGCAATATTAGGGGCAAACATTGGTTTTCAAAACACGCGAAATGGCAAAATACGGAAAATTCAAAAGAGCCTTGCGCTTTACATCAAACATTTTGAAAACTTATTTTTATGTTGATATCTTATTCTAGGAACACCCAAATTACTTTATTGAACCATAAAACCAGCAGTTTTGGGAATCCTGTATTTTTTACGGGTGGACAAAATCACGTATTTTCCCATAGAGTTTGTACAGTAAACGGTTTGGCAACGTAATGATGAAATTGTTGTTTCAGCACATAAAAGGGTACAAAATTATTTTTAAGTACTAATAATGTTTACTACCATTAGTTGAACTTATATTTGCTTGGTTCCTTGTATCTTAGTTAAAAAAATATTCTCAAATGACTTCGTTAGTGCCGGGGGGGGGGGTTCCATGGGACCCCCACCTACATAACTATTAACGGCTTGCCGATTTTAATTATTTTGGTTATGAAAAGAAGCGAATTTAAAAGTCAGAACTACAAACAAATTTGGCGCAACAATCCCACGCGTAAAAAGCGGCCAGCGGAAAACAAAGTTTGGGGGTCCCTTGGAATTACCCCCCCCCTGGTCACTTAAAGGATCACTATCAGTGATTTGAAAAATATTTGAAAAATTTGCAGGAATGCGATTCAAAGTGAGGTAAGGTCTGTAGATTTCATAAGTACCTTTTCCGTGTAGGAATTGAAAGAAAAGGAAGAAAAACGGCAGTGCTCCAAGATACAATTCTCTATTTCAGTTACCGTGTTGTAGTAAGTGTCCGTTCGACAGTAATGACTCAAAATCTCGCTTCTGTCCTTATTAGGTTGCTTCTGGTCTATCATTTGCAGGTATGTTAGGATACAGTAGTTGTACGTAATTGCTAAAATCTGATTTTTGCTATTTTTCATTTGTTGATTTAGCAAATCACTTGATAGTGTTCTTTAGGGTTAAAGTGGGTTTCTAATCAAGTGTTATAAAGAGTCGAACGTTGCTTGGTTTTTTAGCTATATATAGCTTGGTATTTTCGCATGCCCCATATTATATGCTCTATTTGGAATGCAAAAGGAGTATCATTAACACTTAAACGTAAATCTGTCCCTTACTTGGCGTATACACTCAACCTTATTCGGCAGTTTCTTTACAACGCGTCATCGGCTCTTTGTTTACAACGCAAATTCGTTAAGTAAAAGTTGCAACTGGTCATATAAATGGGCTAAATTGACATATGATGATAAACGTCTTTCATATCAATAATCACCAAACTTCTAGTTATGAGTCGTTGGAAGTTTGTGTATTTATTTGTCTTTATTAAAAAACAGATTAACTTTTAATCTCATCTTCGGTAAGGTAGCACGAACCGTTATCGAGGCGGAAAACTTCGTTAAACATGTTTTTATCTGAATGACGAAAAACTGTAAAAGTAGGGTAAACGGTTAATATTAAAGCGTGATATTAGTAGAGT